>JAHESG010000159.1:0-24941 GCA_019049465.1 Dryas iulia moderata | reverse complement strand
CTTAAGAATTATGCCGCGAAAGCGTAAGTCTAATCTTTCCCAAAGCTCTAATAAAGCTCGAACTATGAAAGTAGCTAGACTTAACGAGACGTTTCCACAAGCTGAACTGCGAAGGCTTAAACAAGCAGAGCGTGAGGCAGCTCAAAGAGCTGCTGAGACACCAGAGCAGTCCCAAGATAGACGTCGACAGCATGCTGAGTATCTAGCATCTCAACAGGCTGCGGAGACACCCGAACAGTCTCAAGCTCGACGTCAACAGAACGCTGAATATCTGGCATCTCAACGGGCTTTTGAGACACCCGAACAGTCTCAAGCTCGACGTCAACAGAACGCTGAATATCTGGCATCTCAACGGGCTTTTGAGACACCCGAACAGTCTCAAGCTCGGCGTCTTCAGCAAGCGACTTACATAGGGTCCCAAAGAGCTACTGAAACTGTTGAAGCTGCTGACGCTCGCAGACGCGCTGTTGCTGAAAGGGCACAACAGCGACGATTAATATTTACAAGAAACGCGTGGGGAGTATTCGATAAAGCTGCATTTGAGTACGATGAAACTCTTGATTACGAAAGCCACAAGCTTATAAAAATAGAAGCGATGAATAAAGAATGCAGATTTTGCGGTGCTCTCAAATGGAAAGAGGAAGCTGCAGGCATGTGTTGTTCGGGAGGAAAAGTAGTTCTTCCTTCAATAGACGAGCCTGTTGAACCTCTTAAAGAACTTTTTTCAAATGAAACAGATGAGTCTCGCCGTTTTTTAAAAAACATAAGAAAATACAATACATGCTTCCATATGACATCTTTTGGAGCTGATAACATTGTGTCGATGCCAGGATTTTGCCCGACTTTTACAATCCAAGGGCAAATATACCACACAATTGGCTTTTTGCTTCCTGCTGCTAATACGCAACCAAAATTTTTGCAAGTTTATTTCATGAGTGATGAGGAAGCACAAGTTGATAGGCGTTCTGAGTACGTACCAGGTGTGGAAAGAAACACAGTTCAAAAAATACAAAAAGTTCTACATGATCACAACGTTTTAGTGCATGAATTTAAAATGGCTAAAGATAGAGTGACTAGCGATAATTACAAGGTCGTGATACACCCAGATCGTGTACCACGTGGTGAACACGAAAGACGATTCAATGCCCCGACCACAAACGAAATAGCTGCCGTAGTAGTTAGTACTGAACAAACTGCGTCTCGGGACATTGTTATTCAGGCGCACGATGGCCGGCTTACTAGAGTTCCGGACACTCATAGATTTTATGATGCTCTCGAGTACCCGATAATTTTTTGGAAAGGACAAGAGGGGTACAGTTTTGATATTCCTCAGACAAACCCAGTTACAAAACAGCCTATACCGAACAAAAAAGTGTCGTGCAAAGACTTTTATGCGTATCATATGATGGTACGTCGCAACAATTTTAATTTATTGCTTCGATGTAGGCTTCTCTTTCTTCAGTTTTTGGTGGACATGTATGTCAAAGTGGAGAGTGAGCGCTTAAGGTTTATTGCTTTAAACCAAACAAAACTGCGAGCAGAAAACTATATACATTTACAAGACGCGGTCAGGAATGATGCGGATTTAGATCCAAACAATTTGGGTCAATTGGTAATACTCCCATCGTCATTTGTAAATAGCCCGAGATATCTTCATGAGTACACGCAGGATGCATTCACATACGTGCGTAACTACGGGAGGTCTGATCTATTTATTACAATGACATGTAATCCCGCTTGGCCAGAAATTAATCAAGAGCTCATTCCAGGTCAAAATGCAACAGACAGACATGACTTAACAGCCAGGTTATTTAAAATAAAAGTACAAAAATTGGTTGCTCTACTTACAAAAGGTAAAATATTTGGAGATATGAAGTGTTTCATGTACTCGATCGAGTGGCAATAAAGAGGTCTGCCTCACGTGCACTTACTGCTGTGGTTGACGGAAAAATTACGCCCCAACCAAATTGATGAAGTCATAAGTGCGGAGATACCAAATCCAGAAAGTGATCGAAAACTCTACGATACTGTAACCAAAAATATGATTCACGGTCCCTGTGGTGCACTAAATCCGTCATCATCATGCATGAAAGAAGGAAAATGCACCTAAAAGTATCCAAGGGCGCTTTTGAAAGATACTCAAACTAACGACAAAGGCTATCCTTTGTACAGGCGTAGAACACCAGGAGATGGCGGCCGTACGATAACTCTAAAAACCCGAGGTGGAACACAGGAAGTATTGGTTGACAATAGCTGGATTGTCCCATATTCTCCTCTTCTGTCTAAAATTTATAACTGTCACATAAATGTAGAGTTCTGCAATACGGTACAGGCGATAAAATATATTTGTAAATATATAAACAAAGGCAGCGACCAGGCTATTTTTAACATTCGACAGCAAGGGAATGTTAATATTGACCCGAGAGATGAGGTGCAAACGTATCGAGCCGGTAGATATGTTAGTAGTAACGAAGCAGCGTGGCGGATCTTGGGTCTGCCTCTGCATGAAAGACACCCAACAGTCACTCACCTTGTGGTTCATCTGCCTAATGGTCAGCGGATTTACTTCACTAAAAACAATTTTAGAGAGAGAATGGCCGCACCACCTAAGACGACACTAACTGCATTTTTCCTGCTTTGCCAAAATGACGCATTTGCAAAAACATTACTTTATGTTGACGTACCCCGCTACTATACATGGAACGTGTCGTCGAAAGAATGGAAACGTCGTTTACAAGGCACACCAGGTGTGAAGGCAGAAGATGCTCTTGGGCGCATTTACACAGTGCATGTTAGTAACTTCGAATGTTACTGTTTGCGAATGCTGCTGAATGTAGTACAGGGCCCCACTAGCTTTTTGGATCTAAAAACAGTTGACGGCCAAGAACTTGAAACTTTTCGACAAGCGTGTGAGAAGTTGGGGTTGTTGGAAGATGACAACCACTGGGATGCCACAATGGAAGAGGCAGTGCTGTGTCGCTCTCCTTCGCAAATAAGAGAACTATTTGCAATATTGATATGCACTTGCGGTTTATCCAATCCTCTTCAACTATGGGATAAGTATAAATCTGCATTATCGGAGGATATCTTGCATAGATTTGAAAGGATGGATCAAGTCAACAATGATCTATGTTTCAATGAAGCACTGAGACATATAGAGGACAAAATAATAACGATTTCCGGTAAGAAATTGTCTGACTTCGGTATGCCTACACCAGAGCGTCGAGGAGAGTTGTCGACCGATTTGATCAAAGAGCTAAGCTACGATATTGCTTTATTAGACGCTCAGGTCAGCGAAATTGAACCACGCCTGCTACCCGAACAAAAAAACATTTATAACAAAATATTACAACGAGTTGAGCTTGACAAAGGCGGCCTTTTCTTTCTTGACGCCCCGGGCGGTACAGGTAAAACATTTTTGCTTAATTTGCTTCTAGCAAAAATTCGTAAGGACTGTAAAGTTGCATTAGCGGTGGCTTCCTCTGGGATCGCTGCAACATTGCTGAGCGGTGGACGAACGGCACATTCGGTTTTTAAATTACCTCTTAATCTGGCGAGCGAAGAAACCCCAACGTGCAACATCAGTAAGAGCAGTGCCCGTGGCGCCCTCTTGCAACAATGTATGCTGATCGTGTGGGACGAGTGCACTATGTCACACAAACGCGCCATTGAGGCGCTTGATCGCTGTCTACAAGATATTCACAGCAATCGAAAGTTGATGGGTGGTGTGGTAGTGTTATTGGCAGGGGATTTTAGACAGACTTTACCTTTTATCGAGAGAGGCACTGCAGCAGATGAAATTAACGCATGTCTAAAAGCCTCATATCTGTGGTCTAAAGTTGAAAAGCTTTATCTTACCACTAACATGCGAGTCCAGTTATTCAGCGATGTTGAATCAGGAGCATATGCTCAAAAACTGCTAGAAATTGGTGAAGGCCACCTAAACACCGACCAAGAAGGTATGGTTCTTTTCACACAGCAATTTTGTCATGCTGTGGAGACAGAAAACAAACTTATTGAACAAGTTTTTCCGAATCTGCAACAAAATATTCTTGACGAAAATTGGTTGTGTGAAAGAACCATATTGGCACCAAAAAATGAGACTGTTGCGAAAATAAATAAAAAAATCTTGGCCGAAATAAACAGCGAAACATCAGTGTATAATTCCATTGACACAGTTATGTCATCCGATGACACTACAAGTTATCCCGTAGAGTTCCTAAACTCTTTAGAGTTGTCCGGGGTGCCATCACACAAGTTGGAATTAAAGGTAGGTGTACCCGTTTTGTTAATGCGTAACCGCAACGGTACTCGGTTGCGAGTTACCGAATTAGGAAGGCATATAGTGAAGGCTACAATTTTAACTGGAGAAGCCAAGGGAGACAATGTTCTTATACCGCGCATCCCAATCATACCCAACAACTTGCCATTCAATTTTAAACGCCTGCAGTTCCCATTAAAAGTCGCATTTTCAATGACGATCAACAAATCGCAGGGTCAAACCTTGAAGGTAGCAGGCCTACATTTGGGCACGCCATGTTTTTCTCACGGTCAGCTCTATGTGGCTTGCTCACGTGTTTCCAAAGCGAAGAATCTGCATGTTTATGCTGAAGGAAAAAGATCGTTAAACGTAGTTTATAGGAGCATACTGCAGTACCTATAGGCCTATGATTAGGGCTCTGCAGTGCTTAGTTACCGTATTTCTTACTTATTACTAGATAGACGGGACGAACCTGAAGTCCACGCGAACGAAGTCGCGGGCAAAAGCTAGTATATTAATAAAAGAAAGTCGTGTTAGTTACACCACTTATAACTCAAGATCGGCAGAACAGATTCGGCTGAAAATTGGTAGGGAGGTAACTTTTATCCCGTTCGACAGCGTTCCCGTGTGACTTGACATGAAACGTCAGTCACTATAAAACGTGGTATAACAAAAAAGAATCAAGACTTGGAATAACAAAACGCAAATGACAGCTATGTAATTGACGTAAAATAACAGCTATGTATTGACGTATGGATGACAATTTGATATTTGTAAGAAATCAATATTAAAACTATTTCTATTAAAAAAATAATTAACAAGTGGATTGAAGGGATGTGAAGTTTAATTAATAATGCCGCGACCAAGACGATCGAATCTTTCTCGATAAAGCCGTAATGCAAGAGATTACAAAATACTGCAAATGAAAGGACTGAAGAAGAACAAGAAATTGCACGTGAACAGCGCCGCGATAGTATGGCTCGACTTCGTGCTTCTCAATCACGAGAGCAAAGTGAAGCAGCCCGTGAAACAGCTCGGTTGGCAATGCAGAATCGTCGAGCGAACAACAGAAGGCAACAAATAGATAATTTGCGACGCAGAACAAGATATTTAGCTGATTTGAATCGAACAGCGTTTCGATACGATTGCAGCAATGATTACAGCTTGCATCCTAGCGTTTGCATTGGGCAAATGGACGTTGATGCGAGTATTGTGGTGCATTAAAGTTTTCCAGAGAAACGCCTGGATTATGCTGCCTTAATGGTAAAGTGAAATTGCCAGTGTTGACTCCGCCACATAAGCCATTGTATTCATTGCTTTGTGGCAAAACACAAGAATCACGCCACTTTCTTGCAAATACTCGAAAATACAATAGTTGTTTCCAAATGACGTCATTTGGGGCAAACATTATCGAAGAAGGAGGATTTAATCCGACATTTAAGGTATTTATTTTTATACTTACATAGAATGTAGTTAAAGAATAACTTACTTTATCTATTGGTATGTATTATATTTGCTAATACTGAACTCTACTCTCCCACAGAAAAAGTGTTTATAACGCAGTTAATACTGTCTGGTTTTTATTTATAATACAGATACAAGGACAGATTCACCATCGAATTGGATCATTACTACCTTTCGAAGATACACAGAATACATTTTTACAAATATATTTCATGGGCAACATGGAAGAACAACTTGATCGACGCCTAGGGATCAATGCAGAAATAAAGCGAGCGATTCAAGACTTGCAGTGTCTGCTTCATGAACATCATGCGTTGGTCAGGTTGTTTAAGAGTGCTTTAGAGCAAATGCCAGATGATGACTATAAAGTTGTCATCAAAGCAGATAAACGACCATCTGGAATATACGAACGCACATTTAATGCTCCATCAGTAGACGAAGTTGCCATCCTGATTGTTGGTGAACAATTGGAAAAACGCGATATTGTGCTTACACGTCGCGATACTGGGCAACTGCAACAAATATCTGAAACTCATCGATCATATGACGCATTGCAATACCCACTGATGTTTTGGCAAGGAGAAGATGGATATTATTTTAATATTAAAATGATAAATCCATTGAATGGTAAAGTATCAGTATCTTAATAATGGTTAATGTCTGTATTATTTGTCTTTGAAATGGTTAATTATCAAGTTTTGAATTTCAGGTGAAGAAACTACAAAGAAAGTTAGCTCAATGAATTATTATGCATATCCTTTGATGATTCGTCAAAATGCTGATAACTATTTGCTGCGGTTTCGTCGATTGTTTCAGCAGTATTGCGTTGACATGTATGTAAAAATAGAAACGGAACGTTTAACATTTATTAGGTTGAACCAAGCCAAACTGCGTTCTGAGGAGTACATCCATTTACGTGATGCAGTTAGTACTGAAGGAAATGCAGCTAATATTGGTCGATTAACTATTCTGCCGGCGACGTACATTGGTAGCCCACGTCATATGCATGAATATGCTCAAGATGCAATGACATATGTTCGTCATTACGGCGGGCCAGATCTTTTTATTACTTTTACCTGTAATCCAAAATGGCTAGAAATTACTCAATTGCTGCTTCCCGGACAAACATCAAATAACAGACACGACATCACAGCACGTATATTTAGGCAAAAAATTCGGTTCCTCATGAACTTTATTGTTAAACAACGCGTCTTTGGAGATACTCGATGCTGGATGTATTCAATCGAATGGCAAAAGCGAGGCCTGCCGCACGCACACATTCTTATTTGGTTAGTGGATAGAATTCAGCCTGACCAAGTAGATGATATCATATGTGCCGAGATTCCTGATCATGAAGTCGATCCAGACCTACATGATGTTGTTTCTACTAATATGATCATGGACCGTGTGGTGCCATCAATCCCCAATCACCTTGCATGGTCGATGGAAAGTGCTCTAAACGATATCCACGGAAATGAACGGCGGAGACTGTCACTGGCAACGATGGGTATCCGCTGTATCGGCGTCGATCACCAGATGACAACGGTCGAACTGTCACAACGAAAGTGAAAAGAATGGATTTCGTTGTCGACAACAGTTGGATTGTTCCATATTCGCCACTTATTTCTAAAACGTTTAAGACACATTGCAACGTTGAATACTGCAATTCAGTTACGTCCATAAAATATATTTGCAAATATGTCACGAAAGGCAGTGATATGGCAGTTTTTGGATTGCAATCCTCAAATACCAACGATGAAATTTCACGCTATCAAGATGGTCGTTATGTGAACTGTAATGAAGCGATTTGGCGTATATTCGCATTTCGAATTCACGAACGTCATCCTACTGTTATACATTTGGCAGTGCATCTGGAGAATGGTCAACGAGTATATTTCACGGCTTCGCATGCTACGCAACGTGCTGAAATACCTCCAGCAACTACATTGACCAGTTTATTTTGCAATCTGCCAAGCGATCAGTTTGCACGAACTTTGCTTTACTCGGAGATGTCACGTTATTATACTTGGAATGCTTCAGCCAAGAATTTTCTAAGACGAAAGCCAGGTGATGTGGTTCTTGGGTATCAAGATGTGCGTTCTACTGATGCTCTTGGTCGTATGTATACAGTCCAGTCGTATGCGCGTGGACGTGTGGAGTAAACCGCGCATACGCATTACGCACATTGTTAAAAAATAAATAAAATAATATAAAAACAAAACTATGGTGCAGTGTAAAAAATGTAAACTATTTTTATCTACATCTAAAGATGACATTGTGAAATGCAAGGGAACATGTGAATGTGTCTTCCATAAAAAATGTGTTAAAGGCTTCAAGCAATTTTTGCAAACAGGAATATGTGAGGAGTGTCAAAAATCTTACAATAAAGAGCAAATACTGTCGCCGATCATCGGTATAGATCCTACAAAAATGTCAAAAATGTCAGTAGAAACGCTTCTAGTAGAAATGAATAAAAAGTTAGAAGTGATTTTTAAACTCGAAAAGAAGCTAGATGAACTCGTGGAAACGGTGGATTTCTATTCAGAGTTATATCAAGAAATGACAGAATTTAAGAAGACCGCGGAAAACAAAATAAAGGCCTTAGAACAAAGAAATGTATATATCGAGAAGTATAATGTGGCGCTAGAAGAACGGATTATGAGTTTAGAGAAGAAGGAAAAAGAAAAAAATATTGAATCGAAAAATTTGCCCGAAAATTAAATTTAAATCCAGAAGACATTGAAAACGTGGAGAGGGTAGGTACACAAAAAATTGGAGAATAACGGCCCCGCCCGATCGTAGTGAAGCTGCGATCGAAAGAAGTACGGGACCAATGGTTACTAAAGCGGAAAATTCGTATAACCAACGGCGACATATATTCGTATAACCAGCGACATATATGGTACTGCAAATAAAATCCCTATATACATAAATGAAGACCTGACTAAAGCGACTAGAATATTATTTTGGGAAACCAGAAACCAGCTAAAACAATTATATAAGTTCATTTGGATACAAAACTCCAATATTTTAGTTAAGAAAAGCGAAAATGAAAAGATCATACGAATTAGAAACGAAGGTGACATAAAAATATTATGCGAAAATAACAAGCAGAACTAACCACAATATAAAAAGTACCGCAATGGACGTGACCACACAACGCGATTTTTTAATATTGTCCATTATTCGATGCCTTGGATAGTTTAGATCTATATGATATAAAATACATATAGATCTGAACGCATGCTCAGTGGTGAAAGCGCCTGAACGGTATTCAGGAGGCGCGGGTTCGAATCCCGCTGCGTTCAAATTTTTATACGTTTTCTTTAAATGTCTTTTTCAATTTTCCTAAGTGTGGAATAACACTTTAAAAATGTTTAAAAGTAAAATACACTAGATATCAAGATTCAAATGACTGGACACGAGATATTACAGCTAATTATATAAATATTATACATTTAAATATTCGATCACTGCGGAAACAATTTAACCAATTGCTTGTTTTACTTCACGATTGCATAGTAAAAAGAACATTAAATATAATAGTGTTAACAGAGGTAAACATAAAAAAAGAAGAAGTATCCTTATATATGATTCCGGGATATTTGGTATTTCCTTATACTAGAGAAACGAGGAGAGGTGGTGGAATATTAGTTTACTTAAGAGATGATTTACAATACACTATGGAAATACCACGACTACAATATAAGTCAGCAGAAATAATTCATGGAAAATTGAGAAATGGAAAAAATAATATGCATATTTTAGCTATATATAGACCACCATACATTAATAAACAAAATTTCATAACAGAAATAGACATTATACTGAAAAATATCCCATTGTGTGAAGAAATAATATTGATAGGAGACATCAACATCGATTTATTTCACGGTGCAGACTCACAAGTAATTGCCTACAAAACCATGTTGTGTAATAACGGGCTCCAGAGTGCAATACCTACGACAGCTACAACGCGCGAGGCGATCGTGGACGGCCGAGTGACGTCGTCGAACATTGACCATGTGTGCGTGAGAGCCGGCCGCGCCCGGCCGCTGGATGCGCGCGCGCATATGCTAATGTGCACCCTATCGGATCACTATATAGTTGGAATTAGCTTGGCTGCGGCGAGTAATGTAAATGTGAATAATAGTTGTTATAGTAAAACTGTTTTAAACGAGAAGACGATAAGTGTTAGTTTAAAAACAATTAATTGGGCGGAATTATTAGAAATAAGCTGTCCTCTGTTGTTGTATGAAAAACTGTATTGCATTTTTGCTAGTATTTATGAAAAAAGTAAAATGCATATAATATCTAAAGGAAAAAGAATCACGCAACCCTGGGTTAATAGTGTACTTAGAAAAAAATTAGAATATAGGAATTCTCTATTCAGAATATGGAAATCGGCGCCCAATAATATGAATAATAGATTAATATATACGCGATACAGAAATAAAGTAAATAAACTAGTAAATATTGCTAAAAGCATTTTTTTAGCAATAAAAATAAATACAGACAAAATCAAATAGAGAAATGCTACAATGATTTTAGGAAAATTTGGTCAATTGTAAACACGTGGACAGGTAAACAGAAAACGAGACTGGACGATGTAATTATAAAATACTTAGGGAAAACTGATACTACATTAAATATTTGTAATAAATTTTCTAACACTTTTACAGGTGAAATACAAAAAATAAAACATAACTGTGATAACTACTTTTTGGATAGAAGTTCCTATGTAACACCAAGTAATGTAACCTTTTATTTTAAGAAAGTAGATGCTTACTTAGTAGAAGAATATATGAATAAATTAAATAATAATAAAGCGCCTGGATTAGATATGATAAGAGTACAAGATATAAAGACTGTAAAGAAAGAAATAAGTCCTATAATAGCTAAATTTGTAAATATGTGTGTAAGTGAAGGAGTTTACCCAAATATCCTAAAAAATTCTATAATACGACCTATTTTTAAACATGGAAATCACTTAGATTATAGTAACTATAGGCCAATCGCGATATTATCAGTAATAAATAAAATAGTAGAAAAAATAATAGTTAATCAAATAAGTGATTTCCTAGAAAAACATAATATAATATCGGATGCCCAGCATGGAGTTCGACGGGGGCGCAGCACCGGCACAGCGCTTGCGCAGTTGACCGACTACGTCAACAACAGACTAAACGAGGGTAAGTTCGTAGCTGCGATATTTATTGATTATAGAAAGGCGTTTGACACCTTGGAGCACAATGTACTGCTGCAGGCCACGCAGGAGTGTGGTATTAGGGGCCCGGTCAACCGCTGATTTAAATGTTATTTAGAAAATAGGTACCTCTGCACGACAATCGATGGAACAAATGGTGATGAGGTAAGTGTCACACTCGAAGTACCGACTGGATTTGTATTCGGTCCGGTCGGATACATAATGCACGTGAACTGTGTCATAAACGTCATAAAGTACTGTAAAGTATTTATGTACGCAGACGACATGTGTTTGCTATATTCTTGTAAAGATTCGAACGTTGCCCAGACATACTTACAAACAGATTTTGAAAGTATTATTAAATGGGCACACGATAATGGGATTATCATAAATCACTCAAAAACAAAATCTATGCAAATATGTTCACCCTACAGCAATTACGCCAAGCAAAAGATGTTAAACATAAAGATAACGGGACATACATACGAATGCTTGCATAACAATAAAGACAGATGCCTTTGTGAAAATATACAAATAGTAGAACAGTACAGATATTTAGGCTTATTAGTGGATTGTCTATTTAGTTGGAAGTTACAAGTCAACGATGTCTGTAGTAAATTACAATCGGTTTTGGGTAAATTCTTTCACCTTAGTGGTAGGACGATGGGGGAATTGCGGACGCGGGGTAAATACGGACTTACATGTATCTACTCTATCTCTGCCTCCCGCGCCCCGCCACCGCGATCACGCGTTACGTTCCGCCATCTTTAGTGCCCACCAAACATTCGCAGTAGACAGCTGCGCGCTCGTTTCAAGGTAATTAAAATTTTACATTTTTTGTCATTTTGATGTAATTTTTGGTATTTACTATTTTGAGTGTTATTAAAAAATAATTAACGTGAGTAAAAAAGTCATATTTTCTGTCGATTGCAATGTTATTGACAAGTAAATAACACAACCATTTGCCTTGATAAATTTTGTTAACCTAAAAATTTTGATGTTTTACTTTTTCTATTTTGTTTGGGGCAATTGCAGACAAATGACCTGGGGTAAATGCGGACGTCCGTAATTACCCCAATATTTATCAAAACATATTTCTTATTATATATTTACTTCTATAATAATAAATCTTTCTTTATTCCAGATGCCTCGAAAATATATTAGGAAGAAGGAACCAACTTACACTATTGAAACTTTACAAAGAGCTGTGCAAGAAATTAAAGAGAAAAAGACACCTTTTCGACAGGTAGAAGAGAAGTATGGCATTCCCAGAGCTACCCTTTTTGATCAAGTTAAAAAAGTCAGTGTTAGTACCATGCCAAAAAGAGGTAAGAAGTCAGTTTTCAAGAAAAGGAACTGGTCGAATTCATTTTAAAATCTTGCAAAGCCTTCTTTGGGATAACAATTCCTACCCTAAGAAAAATAGCATTTGATTTTGCCGCCGCAAATAAAATAGCAAATGACTTCAATAAAGATACCAAAATGGCGGGTATAGATTGGTATTATAATTTTATGGCTAGACACCCCAATATATCTCTTCGAAGGCCAGAAGCTACTTCAATAAATAGAATCCCAGCATTTAATCAAGAAGAGACAGATATTTTTTGAAAATTTAAAAACACTCATGATAAAGTACAAATTTAAGTCGAATTCAATCTACAATGTTGATGAAACGGGGATTAGTACTGTACAACGAAACTCCAGGATTCTCGCACCGAAAGGATTAAAACAAGTAGGAAAATGTACAAGCGCAGAACGTGGTTCCTTGACCACAGTTATAAATTGCTTTAATGCTGGGGGCACATACATCCCCCCATTTTTCATATTTAAAAGAAAGCGAATGAATGCATTGCTTATGAAGGATAGTAATAGTAACATGGTGGCGTGTGTTTCTGATTCAGGCTGGATAACTGAATCAATTTTCGTTGATTGGCTTCAGCATTTCAAAACATTTGCAAAACCATCTGCAGATGATCCTATTTTACTAGTGCTAGACAACCATGAAAGCCATGTTAGCTTGAGAGCTCACGAATTTTGTCGCAATAATTTCATTCATGTTTTAACTTTGCCCCCTCACACATCCCACAGAATGCAACCTTTAGATTTAACTTTCCATGGCCCACTAAAAACAGCATATAACAGAGAATGTGAAGCCTTCATGGTCAACTACCCAGGCACCAAAATTACGGTATATGATGTGGTAGGCCTTTATACAAAGGCTTTTAATAGAACCACAAGTACTGAAAAAGCTATGAATGGCTTTAAGTCCGCTGGAATCTGTCCAATGGATCAAGATAAATTTAAAAACACTTTTGAAAGCTTTGGTGAAACTTCTGCATCAGTCTCCTCTCTTGAACAACGGATACCAGCAAATACCAGTAACTTAAGCCAAACTGAGTCCCAGAATGAATCTCAAGTTGTCTGTGATACTGCCAACGAAAATATTTCTAATCCAATAGAATCTCAGGAAATATTTGAACTTGCCAATAATGATGCTAACTTTGACGATTTAAACAAAACAACACCTACGTCTGCATTAGTGGGTGCTGTTAGTGAAGCTAGTGTAAATCAAAGTATAAGTCAAACTTGTCCATCTCCTTTGGTACCTCTTAGTGACGTAGTGCAAGTACCAAGTCTAAAACCTACTCGTACAAAACGATTAGTAAAAAAAAAACATTCCA
The DNA here is from genome assembly GCA_019049465.1 of Dryas iulia moderata. Lineage (NCBI taxonomy): Eukaryota > Metazoa > Arthropoda > Insecta > Lepidoptera > Nymphalidae > Dryas > Dryas iulia. The sequence continues at coordinate 11,329 of JAHESG010000159.1, read as the reverse complement.
TTATTTTCACCAGCACACCGGAAAAAGTAAACCTAGAAATAAAAGAACAAAAGAAAATAGAAAGAAAGAGAAAGAACCTGGAACAAGAAAAGACCAAAACAAAACAAAAGAAACCAAAAAATACTAAAGAAAAGCGCCCAAAAGGTGTAAGAAACTTAAATAATTTTGAATGTGATAAAGAAAATGATGAATATTTTTGCATTTATTGCCAGGAAAAGTATAATGACCCACCCACCGAAGACTGGATTATGTATTTAAAATGTAAGAATTGGGCACATGAGAATTGCAGCGCTGGCTCTTCTTCAAGAGGCTACGTTTGTGAATTCTGCAAATGAAAGAGGACCTTGTCCGTAAATGCCCCATGTTGTCCGCAATTAACCCAGCACTGGTCCGTATTTACCCCAAGAGCTAAGGGTAATTACGGACATATATGTTTTTGTTTTTGATTAAAATTTTATAAATATTGATTGATCTCATATAATAACTAATGTTGATTTGATAGGTGAATAACTATTGTTTAATAATTAATAAAGACAGACTGATTATTATTCATAGTTTGAGTTTTATCTGTGATTCCGCTTAGGCGTCCGCAATTCCCCCATCGTCCCCTATAATAAATAGGAAAATAATGTACATGTTATACTATGCACTCGCTGACTCAATAATTACCTATTGTTTGAGCAGTTATGGCCTTACATTCAAAACTTATCTAGATCGTATAAATTTAAAACTAAGCGGTATATAGGTGTTATAGTTATATAATAACATAGAAGTTAAGTAAGAGCGCCTCTTTCGCCAACAAACTGTTCAGCAGTTTGGCGATTTTGTGTAAGTTTGTTAATGTTGTTATATTTGAAATAAATAAAAAAATAAAAAAGTTCATCCAAAGAATGATGAATGTTTCTATTTGCGGTTGTTGCTGGTGGGCCAACTTCATTTGAGACATTACGAACTGTTAATGGTGTAATATTTCAAACATATCGTGCTGCATGTGAAGAATTGAACTTATTAGAAAACGATACCCATTGGGATACGACAATCGAAGCCATTATCACTGCATCTCCAAGTCAGATACGCACATTATTCGCTATCATAATTTCGACATGTTTTCCATCAAACCCATGTAACCTGTCGCACAAATACAAGGATAGTATGTCAGAAGATATTTTACATCAAAGTCGTGTCAGTTCCAGAAATCACGATATTGAGATGAATGAGGAGATACATAATCGTGCTTTACTCTTGATCGAATATATGTGTTACCTCATGTGCGGTAATTTATTAATCAGGTTAGGAATGCCAGCGCCAAATCGTGAAATGAATGACGCATTTAATCGAGAATTGGAACGGGAACGTGAATATGATCACCAGGAATTAGATTTAGTAGTTCAAAGGAATGTAGTGTCACTAGGTATGACAAGGCAAAGAAGGAAAAGGTTGAAATTCCATGTCCAAAAATTGTTTTAGAATACATCAAACATATGGGGGGAGTTGATTTAATGGACAGTTTTTTGGGGAGGTTCCATATTCCTTTGAGGTCGAAAAAATGGTATTTACGCATATTCTTTCATCTACTTGATCTTACAGTCATAAATTCTTGGATTATTCACAAAAAAAATGCAATCATTCGAAATATACCAAAAAAGGATATGCTTTCCATGGGACAATTTCAAGATGAATTAGCTCAAGTTTTGTGCTCAATAGGATAGAAGAGGACGTCCTAGTTCCAGCTTTGTGGAAAATGAAATCCAGGCAAAAAAGAAGAGAGGACCTGCAGTTGTTCCTCCACCAAAAGACCTAAGAACGGATGGCAGTGACCATTGGCCACAACTTGGCATTTCTCTGCGATGCAAATACCCACATTGTAAAGGCTATTCAACAATAAGCTGTATCAAATGTAAGGTTAACTTATGCCTGAACAAAAACAAGAACTGTTTTGTTCATTTTCACCAAAATTGAAGGTATAAATGAAAGGTATTAGTGACTTAATTTATTATTTCAATTTTGTACTAAGCTCATATGTTCATTCTGCATAATGATGGAAGTTTACATCAAACCATTTTTAATAAAAAAAAAATACTTCTATAAATCAAAGATTTTTTAATTATTTTTCCCATTACCTAGAGGTCTAATAACATGTGTATATTTTTTTTTACAAAGAAATATTAAATTATGCAATGGAGGGTTAAAATTTATGATCATGGGTTACAAGGGGCTAAAATATATTGTCTATCACAACTTCTAAAACCTCCTCCGAATCCAATAACGATAAATCTAATTAAAAAACTCTGATTTCAACTTTAGTGTTCATAAAATTACCTATATTACAACCCTGATAAATACACACAACTAAACATATACCAGAATTATAACTGAAAATTATACTGCCGAACCACTGATAGTCACCAGGAAATACAGTCAAATCACAATAGACGAGTAAACAATGGTTAATATAGTTTACAATGGCAAAAGTGAAATACTGGGAGAAAAATTAGTAAAATTTTAGTTACTATAACATTTTCTTCATAATTTCAACATCTGACAAAATCCGAGCCACTGCTACAGACATGACCTCACTCTACTTACTAAGGGAAGATTTTTCCAAAGACATTTTTGTAGCATCAAATTTACAAAATTTAAATAAAAATAGTCTTTTATCAGTCATAGTACTTTTTAAGTATGTAAATAATAAAATTACATATTACTCATCTTATTTTGGTATAGTTAAACTACTAAACAAATAGTACTCAATTTTTACACTAAACCCACATTAGACACCTCTTGAACACCTAAAAAATAAAACTTGTAAAGAAGTTGTAAATTTCACAACAACTACTTTATACATGATTGAGTATGGAAAACTATTTAAGCATAACCAAAGCATTTGCCCCTTGCAGAGGACCAGACACCTTAATTAGGATGTGATTAATAACAAATCACACTCCCTGTGTTGGCCATTGAGTTTGAATGTTATGAGCTAATCTCTTAAATCTTTACTCGTAAGCAATGGAACAATTTAATTTTACTATCAACAATCTGACAAAAAGTGATCTAAAAGAATTGCCCACTAAGGGCCTATTAGCAACAAATATATCCATAAATCTATTTTCCACCAAAAATTTTATTATGTACTCAACATTATCTACAAAGATTTCAAAACAATGCAATCATGATTAAGTGTTTAATGTACTAACCTTTGGCTTGTAATTTAATAAATGAAACAATATTCACTTGTTAATATTCATATTTGGTAAGTTGTCTCCAATTATTGACTACAAAATAAAATAATCCAGTTAATAATAAAAGTGCTGGTATATCATACCAAAATACAAAGATACTTATAACTAAATACTTCCAAAGTAAAATCCAAAGATTCTTAGTACTGTGTGGTTTCGTAGGAGTTTTTCTCCTCATGCAATGCCTGTTTGGAATGACCTACCAGCGGCAGCGTTTCCAGGTTGATACGACATAGGCCCCTTCAAAAAAGCGTGTTTATTCCCACCTCAAAGGCCAGCAACGCCCTTGTAGCTCCTCTGGTGATACACGGGGCCGTGGGCGTCGGTGTTCACCTTCCATCAAGTGACCTTCTAACATAGCAACCTGATACGATATTACAGGAATCCCTTGTTAAACCCAAACCTGAATAAAACAAAATCTTTAGCAACTCTTAAGGAATAGTAAGCTGATGGATTAATTCCATAACAACATGTGTTTGACAAACAGAAATAACGAAACAAGACATATTTTTCTTAGAGAAGGTATACTCATTTTTTTTCAATGAGCCTTAGCAATTGGGTATTATAATTTTAAATAAAGTTGCTCATGGGATCAATTACAATTAAGACAATTATTTAGATGTGAAATATTTTTCTTGTTTAATTAAATGATATTCAGTTCCTACTTTTAGTCAGCGTCTGACTATAAACATGACTGGTTGTGCTTTTGATTCCCACATTTTCATTTCTACAATTAGGTAAGAAGACATACTCGCATAAAAGGTTTCGTTAACTAGTTTTTTCCTGACTACCCTGCCAATTTACAAAGCAACCTTTGAAAAACTAACACCAACAAAAATGAATATTATTGTATTATATATGAGAGGAACACATAATCAAAAATATCCTTTATTAATTTTAAAATGTATTTATGATATAATTTTTAAAAATTAAAGTGTATGTTTTACCCTGGAGGTGCTTTGTCATATATGTATGTTTTTCTAATATAACAAGCAACTAAAACGTCAACAAATTATTAGTTAGTTGCTATCACATACTTTGTATTATGTCATTTTAAATTAGAAAATAAAATAACAGTTTTTATTTTAGGATTTTACATAGATATTATATTGAAAACTTTTGTTTTTTTAAACAAGAATCTTTCATAAATTAAAAAAAATGAGATGGAATTTATTTTAGAAACTATAGATAACACTTAAAAGTAACTCATTTTGAACACATTGATATTATAGTGAAAACTTCTTTAGGCACAATAATTTAGTAAAAAGTTTTATGTGTAAATTGTTTAAGTTGTGTTTATGTATAGGTATACTAAATATATACTAAGCATGAAAGTATATTATTGTTGCTCCGTGTCAATATGTGTAAAATCAGATTGATTTTGATAATTTTTATTTAAACTTTATGAAATCTTATGTTTTAATACTAAAATACTTATATTAGGTAAGTATTTTTGATACATAATATGTTTGTAAACAGAAAACACTAACCTCTGTATTAATTGTTGTTTCATTGCGCTTAATTTGGCACCTCACTAACATTCTTTATATCTTATTTAATAGTTTCTTTGTGAAATTGCAGGTATTGCAAAATAATCTCAATACCGAAAATTTATGTTATTTGAAACAAAACGCGGTTACCACAGAGTACGTATAGAATATAGATTATATTTGACATTTGAAGCTTTTAAATGTCAAATATTTGTTTGTCGAACAACAGCAGTGTCTAGCGGCGAATTCATAGGCGCTAGTCCATATTTATTATATTTTTAATACCTATATATAATTAAAGTCAAATGTGCCGCAAAAATAAAAAAAAGTTCATAATTTATTTTTAAACATATAAAAATTCAATAAATACTAAATATAATTTTATTTATCGTTTTCTCCTTTTCAAAGCGAGTGGAAGTCCTCCGAGAATAGTTTGAACGAACAGAGAATTAGGATCTATAGTAGGGTTGCGTAAACTATTGCGAGACGGTGACACTGTGAATGATCTCAATATTGTCGCTACACCCGCCATAGATTGCATGATTCCCATACGTTCACCTGGAAATTATTAAATTCTGTTAATATTATAAACGTGAAAGTTTTTAGGGACGTTTGTTACTCTTTCGCGTAAAAACTACTAAATGGATTTAATCTTCTTTTTTTTGCTTCACGCTATATCCCGCACATAGTAGGGTAGGCAGAGGGAACCTAGTGTTAAGACATTCCGTTCCCCACTTTCCGCCGAATTCGGAGGCATTGCGTGGTAAGTGGCGGAACTTAACGCCGCGCTTTACCTCGACACCAGAGCGAAAAAAATGGAAATATTAAATATTACCACTCCTCGAGCGGAAATCGAACCCACAACCATTCGTTTATAGTCACAAGCTTGTGCCACTGCGCCACGACTGGCCCCATGGATTTAAATAGAACTAATAATATAGCTTATAAATCTATGCAGCTTATAATAATATAGCTTATAAATCAGAATTGTTTGAATTGTCTAAAATGTCAAGTAAATAGGGAAAATATAGGCTATATTTTAACTATAATTTTAACTCTCAGAGAGCTAATGTACTATAGAGTAATATAGGCTACTTTGATTTTACAGTTATAATTGCTTTCTGAAATTCCGCGCGAAGGAAGACGCGGGCGGGCACAACTAGTAATTTAAATATGTGAAAGCGAGATCTTCGTGCTGCAGTGTGTCTAATTGTATGCGTAACTGGTTGTGGATTTGATCCACAACCAGTTACACACCACTAAAGCAAAAAATGTGGCTTCGATCATCATTTTGACCTACCACTTATTCAGTGAGCTGATGTTTTGAGTCAAAATATTCTCAATTAGCTATGACTTTTGTAAAATTTTCGTTGCATTTTACTGTTTTCAAAGTTATATATTTTGAAGATAACGCATTACGCTTTTTCCTCCAACAAGAGGAAAGCATGTGAAATACTCCGTCACAAACCAGTCAACACACTCCGTTCTCCGCTTTCCACCCTAATTTATACTCCTATGTAAGTGACACAGACTATACGGTCATGGCAAGACCGGTCTTATGAGAACAGGGAGACCAAATTAATTTAAATTTAATAAATGCACCTAGTGAGAATTAAACAAGCAGGTGCTTTCACAAGCTATAGGTAAAATTTAATAAAACGGACATCACCTGTTTATAATTTAAATATACTTACCAATGCATGCCCTCGGACCTTCTCCAAATGGCATAAAAGTGAAATTCCGTATTTTATGAATATTGTCTGGATGAAATCTTTCTGGAATAAACTTTTCGGGATCTTCAAAGTATTGCTCATCGGCACTTAAGCCTTGTGTGGAAATTATGACTGGCATGTCCTCGTCCAACTGAATACCGGTTCCAGGGATTGTATACTTAGCAGTAGTTTTCCTTATCAGAAAACCAGGAGAGGGTAAACAGCGTAAGCTCTCTCTGAAAATGTACAACAGAGAAAATAATTACTACTATATATTATTAATAATTAAGGTCAGTCGAGGCTTGTGGGCATAAAGTGTAGCTGTAAACCCGACTGTTTGTTGGTTCGATTACCACTCGAGAAGTGAAAGTATTTAATATTTCCATTTTCTTCGCTCTGATGTCGTAGCAAAGCGCGGCGTTAACTTCCGCCAAAGCCTTACAGATGCGAATATCAAACATTACTGTAGGAATAAAGTGACATGTATATATGCTGATATGACATACACTAGGTTTCATTTTCAAAGAACGTCTTTTCCTCCCTATTTTTGGAGAATTAAAAAAACGGCAAAATACCATTAGTACACGAATGTTAATTACGCAATTTTTGACAATGGCCAGCTCAGTTGCTGGAGTGGTTGCTTTTTTATGTTTAGTTTTTATGGCCTGACCATGGTTCGATCCTGAGTCTATTTTTTTTTTAAGATTTTTGTGGTTTATTATTTTATCATTTTTTTTATTATAATCATTATTTATATAAAATATCGATTTTTCGATTTTCTTTTCTCCGTATTTCTTATACGGAGCGGAGCTCAGTCACCGGATATTCCGTAAGTTAATTGATTTCTTTGCAGTTTTTGATAGATAAATAAAATCCCTTGCATTTTATCATTACAATTGTTTTTTTTTAGATTTATTAGTCGGAAAGAATAATTAGTGTTAAACTGAGTCAAATTGTATGAAGAAATATATAGAAAATATTTTGGCGTATCAGAATTGTGTAGGTGCTGGTTCTAAAAAACATTTTTTAGCTTCACATTTTTTTCCCTTATAGCAAAATAAATAGAAAGAACCTAGCATTATGGACTTTCTTTAGTAGTATTTTTACTATTCAAAAAGAACAATAGTAGTAGTATTTTTACTATTCAAAAATATTTGTGTTTCCATTTAATTAATAAGTTTTTTTTATATTTTTGAGATTTCATTTGATTCCTTATTCCTAACAAACGGTAAAATGCAAGATGACTCACCTTAAAGCCATTTCTAAATATTTCATGTCCCTTATAGCATCAAAACACAATTTTCCATCATATCTTTGAAGAACTTCGTCAACCTCCTTCTGGCAACGCTCTTGAACTTCTGGATGATAAGCAAGCATGTGAATTAGGATACTACTGGCCGATGAGGAAGTCTCGAAGCCTGCGGCGAAAAATATGAACACCTGAGCAGCGAGGAGCTGGTCGTCTAGCTCTAATTCTACCAATTTTCGGGTTCCATCAGAATTTGTTTTTTCTATAGACTCTCCAAGTAGTTTACCCTTATTTTTTAACTCTAACATCATATCAATAAAATCATTTCTACCAGTTGGCTTGAAATCTCTCTCTGCCATAATTTGTTGTATAATGGATATGGTTTTCTTTTCAATTTCTGGGGCAAAAAAATGAATATTTTTTAACGTTTCCGGTGCAATTCTTTTCATCAAGAAAATGAAGTGATCTCTCTTTGTAACAGTGAAAATTCGCTTTCCTAACTTTCGAAAATCAGAATTTTCGTCATTTAAAGCAATAGAATCAAGACCAAAACCACAGGCACCGATAAAGTCAGTTGTATATCTTGCCATTAATTCCCTAACATCCACTTCGTCGCGTGTTTCCGCCGCTTCTGCTGCAATATTTGCTAATTTCTCAGTTCTCTCCACAATGAGTGGGAACATCGCTTTAAGCTTTCCGCTAGTAAATGTCGGAGTTAAGTTCTTACGCATTATTTTCCATATATCACCATCAACCGTAAAAAGATTTTTCATGAGTGGTTCAACTACTTTGTTTTGTAAATTCAATCCACGATTATGAAAATACGCAAAATCAATATTTAATACATGGCGTATAATTTCAGGGTCCCGTATTAGGATTGCTGGGGAGTTACCATCAAAGTACCCTACAATTTTTTCCTTTGGAAACTGTTTGTAGAGAATGGCAAATCTGTCTGAGAGACTCACTCCATCTATAAACTGTTTCAAACTACTTCCGACCAAAAACAATGGTTTTTCATATTTAACACCTTTTTTCTCCCAATATCTATGGTTTCTGATACCATAGAAATAAATGGCGATGATGAACAGTCCAAGCAATATAAGAAACATATTTAAAAATTATTTTTAATCTTGATAATGGTCCAAATATATTGAAGACTACTGAGTGAACTGACTGATTTATCGCGTTATGAAGTCTTATATTCACACTAATGACTAAATACTACTTTACGTTGATCTAATCTTTTTGTGAAAATTATGCAGAGGATTACGAATTTGGTGAATTTAATGTTGTGAAGTATTGCAGATAAAAAATACTTTTTTAATAAGACATACTAGCTGTGCCCTGCGCTTTCTGAAATAACAGTAACTGCGTGTCAAAATAACAGTAGCTTCAGATACTCCCTATTACATCAACTATCTGCCAGCAAAAGTTCCGAAATAACCAGACACAAAGTTAGTAAAAAAAAAAGAAATGTTGACAGAAATTCGTACTAGCAGACAATTAGGAGTAACTTATTTATTACTTGTTTTTTAGAATCATGAATGAATCTTTTTTGTTCAATTCTACGCAATACAAACAGAAGACTATTGTATTATGTATATACAACAACATAACAAAAATCGATAAGATAGTATAACAGATTATATTCATAACCTAATGACCCTTGTGATGTTTTGTTTTAAAATTATTATTGTACCTTTTTGAGCTAGAAATTTAAGCTTTATTTCTGTATGTAGTAATCACAACTTTATTTGCGCAGACTGCCATAGTATTTCCATTTACCAACAATAATCGAAAATTGGACCCCAAATGTTACTTCAAGATATACATATCTCCATATAGCTTATAATTGCTAAAGACTATTGTTCTGTCTGTTAAGTTTTCATGGCATAATTACCGGCAGTTTTTAGAAGGAATTCAAAATGAAATAATACTTGAAGACTAGGAAATGGTTAAAATATGAATTAATTTTATCAGGAATAAAATTCGTATCGCAAAGTAAAACAGGCAATAGACTTACTAAATTAAGATTTATTTTTTTTTTTTTATGTGCCAACAGAAAATGAAATGGATCATTTTCCGTCAGCACTGAAGACTTGTATCATAAATATTGGCGGAAATTGGAGAATGGACTAGTCTCTTATGTCATGTCAAGTCGCTTTCTGTTTAATTTTGCTTCACGCTTAGCTTAGCAGGGCAAGCAGAGTAGGCAGCGAGAACCTCATCGTAGTAACACCGTTCTAAAGATATTACGTAATGGGTGGCAGAACTTAACACCGTGTTTTGTTAAGACAAAACACGGTGTTAAGTTCTGCCTTTAGTAAGCTAAAGCGGGGAAATGAAAATGATTTAAATATAATCATTCTCTCGATTGGGAACCCATGACGTTTACAATCAGATACAGGCCAACTACACAATATTTACCCAAAAAAAGTTAAGTTAGTTAATAAGTATAGATAAAAAAAATTTAACAGCTTATGTCAATGACTACATCCGCTCCCACAGTACTAGAGATAATTATCGTGATAAATAAGCAAAATATATGGAAACAAGTAAAATATAAGCCGATAAGAGTTAATGAATTAACTAATTATTAGTGATAAATCTGTTTTATTATTAGATATGCACTCGATGAACTACCGTGCAACAAAAAAAATGTCTTGTATTCTGACAAATAAGCTATATTATACTTTGTACATAACTTTGTAATGACGAACACAATTTTCATAATTCAATGATTTTCAAAATTGTAAAAATATAAAAAAAATCATATAATACAAAAGTTTTTAAAATTCAAGCGTTATCCGAAATAATTAAGAACTTTTATTGCTTTAAAGTAAAATTTAAATAGGAACACTGAAAGTAGCAGACGCTTGTACAATATTACATCGGATGATGGTTAATGATGCGCTATGTCCACTTCGACAATTTTATTGAACACGAAATAATAATTAAAGTTCGAGATGATGACAGAAGCTCCGAAGCCTCTTATTATGTTGATCTTGTTTGTGCTCGTCTTCCTTAAATAAATATTTTTATCATAAAACTGTTTTATTTTTCAACGTAAATTTTTACAAACAAGATTATTCTTGGAATAGCAATAGGTGATTGGACCATGGGACCAAAGAACTTTTCCAAAGAAACGTAAATCGAAAAGTGTAAATCTCGTCACAGTTAAAAGTATTTAAAAACGTTATTTTTCGGACTACTAGATATTTTCTGTTTCGCATCACTAGCCCATCTGTCAAAAATATCAAGCTATCTTGTACAGGATATATTAGATTTCCGTTTTTCCTATTTATGGACACACAAACATAATGACGGGTTAAATTAAATTAAAAAAAAATAATATAACAATAATTTTATTATTTATTTGTCTTCAGCCATTGCTTCCGGGATGGGTTGGGATTCCGGTTTGGGAAGGAGACCGCGGATACTGAGGTCGTATACCACTTCTTCTATTTTCTTCACGTCGTACTTCAACGCGTCGAATCTTTTACGTAGATGATCGTTTTTGAGGTTTAACAATCTGGAAAAAAAAACTTTTTTAGCTTCACGCCGTATCCTGCACACAGCAGGGCAGGCAGAGGGAACGTAGTGTTAAGACACTCTGTTCCCCATATCCCGCCGAATTCTGGA
>JAHESG010000158.1:0-24954 GCA_019049465.1 Dryas iulia moderata | reverse complement strand
ATAAATTGCCAGAATGCGATGATCGGTACGATCAGCGATCGACGAGCGCAACCCCCTTGTCTTCAAATATAAAAGTAGTAAAGTAAGTTTTGTTGCTCATGTTGTTGATGTTAAATCATTGTTAGTAATCTTCATTTGCAATGACAATGCAATGAAACGTAGTTTTCTTCGTTCGTTCTACTAAGGTAAATCTAATAAAATGCCGGTTCTTCTCAGGTCTGAGGCTTTAGTGAACCGGTGGTAACTATTTGACGTTAAAAATTGAAGCATGTAACTTCTTATTTCAGCCAGTCAGTCAGTTTTCTAAGCTTGTCATTCTTTGTATCTTTTCTGATAGTATTTCAAAGTCAGAGTGTCCTCATTACTGTATTTGTATTAATTAACATATTCTTATTACATGTATAAAGGCGAAATGCGCGCCCTAACATAAAATAAGACAAAACATTTTCGGAATGCGTATACATATGTATGTATAGAGCAGTAGAAGAAATTTCAGACGTGTGTAATTTTCCTCATTTATCTTATATAGCCAACTGGATTTGACATTGTGGGCGAGGTCATTAGCCGCACGTACCTAACCTAGCCAAGGTCAAGATCTACGTATTCGCGTCGAATGTCTCGCAGCGCCGCCTCGCGACCACTCCTCGCTACACATCTTTGTTTTACTAGTTTTACTTTTGAAATTTGTGCATTCATAGGTAATCCCCAGTGTGGTATGGAAGCCGATGCGATCATTCATATTCTTTATGAGATACCTGTATTCGTTAACGATGTTATGACACATCTACGGCTGTACTGGTGTCGGCGCATCCGAGCCAAAGCCAGCTAGTGATCCGTTATAATCGTATAGCAATAAAAGCGCAATAGACAACAGGACAAGGGCCGTGTGGGGGTGCGCGGGGCGAGCGAGGGTGTGCGGGGGCGCGAGGCGGGGGGCGCGCGACCCACTTGTGGCCGCCCGCTCCGCTACCATTGACCTACATGCGCCGCTTCCGCTCTCGCGCACTCTCCCGCGCTTCCCTATGCACCGCGACCCACGGCCTGGCTGACCTACTAACCAGACCTGCCAACTCAATATGCATTCTATATACCCTAAGGTATCTATAGATAATTGTAAAGATATTGCTCTCTTAACCCTATTTCAAATTTTATGCTTTTAAGCATTGTCCTAGGTTTGCAAACTGTTGAACAAAGAGGCACCTTCACTGACTTTATCTATGTAACATATAACTATTTCATTGTCATTTAAAACTGACATACAAATAAAAATTAAATTGTCTGTAATGTTTACTTATTATTTTTTATTTACCTTTGAGTTGTGTTTGGAAAACATGAATAGAACGAACTAAATAGTGCAAAAATTGTATAGTATTTTAATAATAAAATACTATACAATTTTTGACATTAATACAAACATCTGAGTTTGTGTTATACTGTTAATACTCGTATAACATTAATGTTACATGGCATTGTTATACAGAAAAAGTTAAGATCTTCAAGAAAATTAACATATGTATTATAGTAAAGAAATATAAATTAAATTAATTATTGTTAGATATATAAATAAAAAATAAAAAGATTATAAAACTTGTTGAACAGAACTTAAATGCTGTGAGAAATTGTGTGAGAATAGATTAATTTATTAATTAGAGGCCATTACTCTACATTACATACATCAATATCATTTATTTAAAATTTAACACAAAAGATCTACTAATGTGACTCAAATACGGCATTCATTCATGTTCTATAAGGATATTAGGAACACAGAATTAAGTTTATAAAAAAATTAACCTAAATGTAATAAAATATTGTTAATTGTAATATTTATTACATTTATTAAAAGTTTTAATAAATATTACAATTGAGGTGATCTTAGAAAAGATAGATAGATGACAGAACATAAGTATGGAAAAAACGTACCCCAAGGGAATACCGAGCATCTAACGCTACTCGTTAAATACCACCTTCCTACCTCGACCATTGTAGGAGGTTAGAATGCGTTTTGGCTCATTACATTACCATCTGTCATATATTTTCATCCTCGCCGTGATAAAGTCACAGTGTTTGCAATAAACAATACAAAAGATTCATACAGATTCTAGAATAACAGGAACTTGTAAAATGGCTCACAAAGGTGACGCATCGACACGATCCGATCGAATATTCTTGGCGGATCCTGACCATCCCGCGGTGAATCCGCTCGTCTTTCATGTTATTTATTATCATAGAAAGCTTTTGAAAGCCACTAAATGCACTATAATATATAAAATTCACAAACTTACGAGGCGATGAAAGTCAATTGTGGAAAGCACACGCACCGCAACGCGACAAGCGAGTTCTTTTGAACGCACACAACTGCCAAAAATTGTGACTTTACACTTTGTTGTATACACACGCAAACCTTTTACACACACACGCGCAACTTGACAGTGAAAGTTGTATTAGTACCATAAACAATTATTATATTTTTCTTATCATAGTGAAACTATTTTGTAACAGGTTAAAAATTAGTATTTTCCAGTGTCAATAAAAGAGAAGTATTTATCAAATAATCATTATATTAATCATCTTGTAAGAAGAGATCTACAACACACATCATTATAATACAAAATTGTATTGTTCTTGTCAAGGACATACATTAATGTGAGGTAGCGCTAAATTGTAGAGTTATATTATAGGGGATGTGAAGTAGCAAATAAAAAAATAGTTTACATGTTAATTATTGATATTTTTTTGCCTTTAATTATTTTGTTTGTGTAGTGCGTCTATGTCAGATTATCATAAGCATTTTAAATTTTACTACGATTACAGATTATGCCGAACACTAAGGAAGAATTGTAATCAAAAATCTGATGGTGATTTTCAAATATTAATATCGTACCAAAATCCATTTCACATAATCAATAAAAATAGTAATTAATTATACTTTTATATAGTTTGTGTAGCAGATGACTTTAAAAATTTATTTGAAAGTTCAAAGGAATCTTTATATTAGCATTCAATTTTTCCACAATAGACTTGAATATGTTTCATACAATCTTCAAAAGGAATTAAAAGTCAAAGTATGAAAAAATGTTTTTATCAACTAGGGTTGCCATATTTCGATTAAGTATATGCGTTTGTTTTATGAATTAAAAAATGTATTTAGTTCTTACAACAAGTTTTTGCTTTAGTATATCTGACATGAGACATGTAATTTACTTTCTCACTTCAATTATTATACAAAATATTTAGATCACTCTCGATCATAAGCTTACTTAATAAAATATTGAAATATTATGAATAAAAACACTAATATTCGTTTTTGTTAAACATAAATTTGTCCATAAAATCTTTTAGATGAAATATTAAGCAGTATATTATCAGGGCCAAATTCACATCTACAATGGAGCCCGACTATCAATTTATGTGCCCACCTCTGCTCTAAATGAAAGCTGAGCAAGCAGTGACCTCTACAAATTGAATCAGAACAACATTCTATCAGTTATATTTATTATTATTTACTATAAGTTATATTTATTATTATTTACTTGTAAGTTGTATGTATACTATGTATGATTGGTTATTTGAAACGAGAGAACAGATATTCATGATTTTTTTTATTATTTTAATGAAAATTTTTAGAATATTTTGAGGCAAATCCATATGAGCACAAATTAAAATATTTTGGAACACAGATTCAATTACACATTAGAAAAATATGGTATCTTTAAGAAAGTAACTAAACAATATTTACTACAGAGACCTTTCGCACATTATCGTAAATACGGAAAGAAATAAACAATAGGAACGTTATTCTTTTTAATTACGTCTTGTTTGGTGACGCCATTCATTTAGATGTAGAAAGGCGTATTGCTGCCGGTTGGAGAGTTAACGGTACTCTTTCTGTATTCATGTGACGGAACGCGAGCACACGCCGCACGTACACAATGCAATGCTGGTACCGACGCCGAATAAGACAGCGAAAGGAGGATATCGCAGAACGAGAATAAAGGAAACAAGAATGTTGTAGAGATGCCATCTCTTCGAAGGATGCGCGGAGTCAGCTTAGCTGATCGAATCCGCATTGAAAAGATACACAGAATGGCAGATATAGGCAAGAATGTTATAGTAAAACTGAAGAAAAGGATAAGTGGTGAAAATGGTAAGAAAGATATATGAACCAAAGGTGGTGGTGAGAGAGGCAAGGGGAGTTTTCGGCTGACTTTCGCGAACACTATATGGTAGACATTACTTAATAAGCATGAGGACCCCACGGAAGGCGTGTATGAAAAGGTTGATGACAGCGGATGAGGCGAAAGAACGAAAGAAAGAAAGCATGTATGAAGGGAAGTAGCATTTGGCACCCCATTTTCTACCCCGCTAGGGATACAGCGTGAAGCTAAAATAATGGATTCAAATAATAGACGGCATTTCAAAAGACAAACTCATTGACAAAGTGTTATAATAGGGTGCTCATCTTCTGACATACCAGGGACGATTCTGTTTGAGTACAACATAATATAATGATTTATTGCAGCTTCTTACATCAAGGTAGAGAGAGGTACCTCAATCAATTTGTCTCTGTCAGAGTGTCTGGACACTTCGCGTCGTCATCCTAATATTACACCGTACCACGACGGTGCTAGTTATTTTATTCTACTCAGAATAAAAGAACTTGCACCGTATAATTTACTCAAATTATAATTTTAAAGTTACATCTAAATCCGTGTAAGATTCTCAAATTTTTTTTTAGCTTCACGCTGTTACCCACACACAGCAGGGTAGGCAGAGTAAACCTAGTGTTAAGACACTCCGTTCCCCACTTTCCGCCTTCCGCCAGCATTGTGTGTTAAGTGGCGAAACTTAATGCCACGCTTTGCCTCGACACCAGAGCGAATAAAATGGAAATATTAAATATTTCCACTCCTCGAGTGGGAATCGAATCCACAACCAGTAGTTTAGTCACACGCTTGTGCCACTGGGCCACGACTGGCCCCTGTAATATTTTATGACATATATTAAGGTGTAAAAAGATTAAGTTGGTAAGTTATGGTACGAATCACAAAGCCCTAAAACAATAATTGTTCATTAAAGCATTTCCATCGTAACGAAATCCGCTGTTGACGGCGATTTTTACCTAAAAAAAACATTTTCTAAGAAAAATGGAAAAATACATTACTGGTGCCGGATAAACATTTAAGAAAACCCAAGAACATTTTAGTGAAATGGACATATCTCGAAAGCTACGGAATTTTTTCTTGCGACCAAAATAAAAAAAATGGTATTTATACAATACTACTAAATACTTGTAAAAGTAAAATACTTTTTTGTGTAACATTTGTTCACATTTATTTTTGAAAAATGTATATACATTAAAAAAAACCTAAAACCTTCATAAAACCCATTTTTTTTATAATCAATCTTAAAAGCTTGTAGTATTTGCATAGAATAAGTTCTGAAAATATTATTCAGCTAACATAATTTTATGCCTTTTTACACACACACACACACACACACACACACACGTACACAAACACACACAAACACGCGCACACATAAACATTCGTACTTGCAAACACACCTACTTAAATCCATCCATGCACATGAGCAAATACATGAGCAATTTTAAAGTTATTCATTTTATCTTGCTTGTTTTTGTAATTTTATTATTTATTCTGTATAATTTATTCATCAATGTATTATAGAATTTTTATTTATATATAATATTTAATTTTAAGTAAATAAAAGCTATAGTATAAGATAGTTAGATAAGTAACTTGCCACAATTTTTAATTTTTTAAATATTTCACTTCATTATTTGTAAGTTTAGAAAATTTGTGTAACAATGTGTACCTTACAGTGGGCGTTGACACTGCGCTGCAGTTGTATAACTTTTGCAGTTGTCATCGTACATCTTGTTAATGTGTAGGATAATTTGTTCCCAATACTATTTTTTATGTACTCACGACTGTACTAGACGACAACTTCCTTATTGAATTCTCTAACCTGTGTGTTGTATTATGCAACAAGCAAGTAACGGGGGTTTGCAGTCACAATAATACCAACAATGTAAAATATTATATAATGGTTTATTTCATTAATTGCAATGATAGTGTTATTACTTTTTTAATTATTGTGTGAACTCGGAATTAACAGTTAAAGCTTCTGTAAATATTTAACAAATTGGTTAACAGAATCAGTGATTCTAGATTTCTATATTTCAATATGAACCTTTTTGCCCTATTTACTTTTATTTATTATTATTTATTTCTTAAAATTACATTTTTTATATAATAATCTCTTATTAAAAACAATTACAGTAGAACCTCTTTAAATTGACAACTTTCAAAATTATAAAAACTCCTTTTCCTTTAAATCAATAGTCAATCAAAATTAAATTCTGTGTGGAATAATTCTTAGAATTTATTGTCATTAATTAAAAAAAACCTATAAAAAGTGGTGCGTTTTTGGAAGTGCAATTAATCTCCAATCCAAATATCATCTCAGTGAAAGTTTACTTTAAAGGAGTTCTGCTGTCACAGATTCAGTTATTAACCAAATATCTCTTATATCAATAATCAAAAATTGTAAAAATTTATAAAAATATACAGTGTGGTGGGGCGACACCCGCGAGACACACTCTCTATTAAGTACACGATGAGATTCGGACGGTCATTGTTTAAGACAATTACTTAGTAATTATAACACGTAAGTACACTTTTGCCTACTAAATATCATTATAAAATAAGAAACTGCTTTCAAACAAAGAAATATTGTACGTTACAAATGAGCAGTCACGTGACGTCTCCCTTCGGCCGTTATAGTGTGCGTGTAACGGGGGGAGGCCGCACGCGTCGCGCGGTCAATGTACATTTATACAAAACTAGAGTAAACAATATAAGCTATCATACAGACAAGTATATAACAAAATTAAGTACAAAAAGCGGTCATTCTCCAAGTGCAGCAGCTGCCAGTGTCGGCCAGTGTCGGCCGGTGTCGGCCGGTGTCGGCCGCGCGCTCAGCGTCACATGCCCGACTCGGCGATGCCCTCGTCGTCTGCAACACACATGCAAGGAGGTGAGAGGGGGCGCGGGCGAGGGGACCTCACTCGTACACTCACTCAGTTAATGCGGAAAATGAATGAGGGTCAATGTGGCTGATGCCTGATATATAGCTCGCTGCAGTGCACGTCAGATTATCTCGCGCAAGATCTTAGAGCGCGATGTCCTCGCGGTTATTTATTTGAAAAAATATATACAAGTAAATAGTTACAATTTACCAATACAAGCTCGAGATAGTCAAACGTTTATAAGTTATTCGGTTAGATTTTTTATGTATTTAGGTTCATAATGCGTAAAAATATTGAGTCAACTCATTCTGCTTTACGCAACATCTCAAACTCAAGAGCGAAACGTGAGAGTTAAAACAAAAAGTAAAACGAGCTACGAAGAAGAGCTACTCTCAGAGGTGTCGTCACCAAGCATGCTAGCTCACGTCTGACCGCGTCGGCCGCGAGCGCGCCGCTAGCCGCCACCTGCGGCACACCAAGCGGAGGGCGTTAGGGCGGCGCGGGGCGGGCGCGGGGCGGGGGGGCGGCGCGGGGCGGCACTCACCTTCGAAGGCGGCGTTGTGGTGGTGGTTGTTGGGCGGCGGCGGCGCGAGGTCGGCGCCCTCGAGCGCGGCGACCACGCACTGGTGGATGCAGATGTACTGCTGCTCGGTCTGCACCATCCAGACGCGCTCGCGGCGCATGGCGTGCACCATGCCGAAGATGTCGAGCGCGTCGGCGTGCGCGGCCAGCTGCTGCAGCGCGCGGTCCAGCGTGATGAAGGTGCCGGAGCGGCCCACGCCGGCGCTGCAGTGCACCACGACGGGGCGGGCGGGGCGCGCGTCGGCGGGGCAGCGCTCGCGGAAGGCGCGCACGAAGCGGGCCAGCGCGGTGGGCGGCTCGGGCACGCCGAAGTCGGGCCACGTGGTGAAGTGGAAGTGCTTGACGACGCGCTGCTCGGCGCCGCGGCACACGGCCAGCTCGGTGACGGTCCAGTCGGGGTAGCGGCTCTCGTTGAGCGCGGTGACGGCGATGTCCCCGTAGTAGACGGGCCGCGTGTCGTAGGGCCAGTAGCGGTCGCACTTCTCGCGGCCCTTCTCCACGCAGCGCGTCAGCATGACGATGGCGCGCGAGCCCGACTCCCAGCACATGCGCCAGAAGTCGTCGCGCGTGGAGTGCAGCGGGCCCTGCGTCACGATGAACTCGCGCGGCGAGTTGTGGCCCGGCACGTAGTTGGCGTTGATGTAGTCCGAGCCCTCCTCGTCGTCCACGGGCTGCAGCTTGTAGCGCGAGTGGTCGTACGGCAGGATGTTGGTGAAGCGGTTCTTGGGCCGGTTGCAGGGCAGGTCGGCCGCCGTGGTGGGCTGCTCGCGCCCCACGTGCTTCAGCTCCTCGAACTCCTCGCTGAACCTGCGCACACACACACACGTACAGTCGGGCGGTCGGGGCGGGAGAGGGCGGGCGTGCGGCGCGCACTCACCTGAAGTCCGAGTCGGCCGACATGAGGCGGTAGTGGTCCAGGAAATCGGCGACGCGCACGGGGCGCGAGGCGGCGGGCGGCGGGGGCGGCGCGGGGGCGGCGCGCGCCCTGCGGCGGCGCAGCAGCACGGCGCCCACGGCTAGGGCGGCGAGCAGCGCACCGCCCACCGCGCCGCCCGCGATCCAGCCCGTGTGGTCGGCCTCTGTAAACACACCCACACGTTAGCTGTAGGGTACAAAGTACCCGCAACTACTACTTGTTTCATTAAATTTTGATTAAAATTCTTGAAAAGCTCGCACGAGAGAGGCTGTTGAGCACGATGTCATACTGCAAACTTTATCCTAGCGACACTCCATTCTCTACTTCCGTATCTATTATCATCATATCATTTTGTACAATGTTTTCGTCAATAAATATCATCGAATTAAGTACTGCCGGGGAAACCCTCGCAATTCAAAAAACGAACTGTCGGCATGAGGGTGCGCGGGGCGAACATATTACGTGTATGTATAAGTCTTATCCGGTTTAACTAAGAGCTGGCGCCAGTGAAAGTGCTCACTATATTTATTTTTTATATACGTTATCCTTATAATCGTTAGAAATAAAAGTATAAATACACAAAAGATTATCCCGCTAAAACGAACGATAAAACAAAGACGCTATAAAAAGAATATCATGCTTTAAAAAGAATTTTTGCGGCACTCATTGGTTTTACTTCACGGTTGGTTGTTATATGAGTAGTGGTACTGAACGGACTACAATGTATCTTATTGGTTACATATGACAGTATAATTTTCGACTGTATTGCAATTTGGATTTTAAATTATAATTTCAATATTTCGTAATATTCAACAATGCCAACATCTACCTACTAAAACATATTGATATCAATCTAAACAGCGATAAAGCTATCTATCGATTAAAAAAAGATAAGTAATAACATTGTAACATCATCACCGAGATCGAATGATATAAACGTGAAATTATTTTTAGAGTACCATGAATTTCCAATGTGCGATTTTTCCACATCTGATTTGATCTGATACGAGATCGAGATGAAATTTTGAATGAAAATAGTTAAAGATTGAGAATCAAACATTGGCTATGTATTTTTTCGGCTCGTACGCACCCGTGTAGACGACGGTGTAGGCGGTGTCCGTGAACTTGTCGGGCGCCGTGAAGGCGCGCAGCTTGACGTAGTAGCGCGTGCCCGGCTTCAGCGGGCCGTTGCAGTAGCTGCGCCCGCCGTCCTCGCACCGCTCCGACCCCACCGTGAACTCCTCCACCGCCGACGAGCGGAACGGGTAGTACGGCTCCGTCACCTGGTAGGGCGGCCACACCGGCAGCCGGTGCACGTCGCGCCACGACGGCAGCCGCGCCGGCGTGGCCGCGCGCGCCTCCTCCGCCAGCACCAGCGTGTACGCCGTCACGTTGCCGTTGGCCGGCGAGAAGTAGTCCGCGCGGAACCGCACCGCCACCGTCGACGACGAGCGCCGCACGGCCGCCGGCTGCGCCGTGGGCCGCGGGGGCGCCGCGATGGCCATGCGCTGCCGCAGCCGCGCCGCCTCGCCGCGCCCCGCCCCGTTCTCGGCGCGCAGCCGGAACTCGTACTCGCCGCCCGCCGCCAGCCCCGCCACGCGGCCCGCGCGCGCCTCCGCCGCGAAGTGCTCGGCGCGCGCCGCCGCCCAGTCCGCCTCGCCGCCCTCCCCGCCCACCGCCGCGTACTCCACCGTCCAGCGCAGCAGCTCGCCGTGCGCGTCGCGCGGCGCCAGGTGCCACTCGAAGGCGAGCTCGGTGGGCGTGGCGTCGCTGAGCTGGAAGCGGTCGGGCGCGGCGGGCGGCGCCTGCAGCGTGCGGAAGGTGCCGGAGCGCGCGCGCGAGCGCGTGAGCAGCGTGGCGGGCGTGCCGGCGCGCACCACCACCGTGAACGTGTACGAGGTGTAGGGGCGCAGGCCGGCCAGCGACAGCGCGGGCCGCGTGGCCGCGCGCGTCTCCAGCGAGTCGGCGTCGGCCAGGTACTGCACCTCGAAGTCGGTGTAGTCGCCGGCGGGCGGCGCCCAGGCCAGCGCGATCTCGCGCGCGCGCACGGCCGTGGCGTTGAGGCGCGCGATGGGGCGCGGGTAGAGGCGCACGGGGCGCTGCACGGGGTGCGACGTCACGTTGCGCGAGACCGTCCACATGGTCACGTTGTAGAGGCGGCCGGGCGTGAGGTCGCGGAAGGCCACCTGCTGCTGGCCGGGCGGCGGCGAGGGCGGCGCGGCGGGGCGCTCCTGCCAGCGGGGCGCCTCGCCGCCGCCCTGCAGCCGGAAGCGGTACGAGTCGAACTTGGTGACGGACTCGGGCGTGCGCGTGTAAATCACCTGTGGAGACGCAGCCAGCGGTTAGGGAGGTCACCGGTCACCGGTCACTGTGGACAGTATTCGTTGCGTACGTACCAATATAGCGGGCAGCGTGTCGTTGTCGTCGTTATCGCCGGATTCGTTCACGATTGTCATCTCGGATTGGATCAACGGACCTGATGAAGTCATAATAATTATTTAAAACCTAATATATGCCTTACATAACTTCACATCTATCACACTTATTTACATAACACATAGTATGACGAAACATTTTTTTTTAGGTTCGCGCTGTATCCCGCACACAGCAGGGTGCTTGAGGGTGCTTAGTATTAAGATACTCCGTTCCCCACTTTCCACCGAATTCGGAGGTATTGCGTGTTAAGTGGCGGAACATAAATGCAATTATTAATTTTAATACATTAAATTAAATACTACAACACAAGGAAAGTTATTTTATTATTAAGAGCTTACTCCAAACTACTACGTGATGTGTTCTATTTATGTTTGGTTTATGGTTTATGGTTTTTAGAGAGGTAATTGAGAGGAGTAATAGCGACGAGTGACAGAGTACGTACGCGTGCGGATGTGCATCTTGAACAGGTCACTGGAGAGGTTGTACGAGTGCGCCGCGATGGACACGTCGTAGCCGCGCCCCGGCAGCAGGTCCTCGAGCAGCGCGCGCCCGCCGGCGCCCTCCGCCGCGCTCACGTTGCGCGCGCCGCCCTCGCCGCCCTCGCCGCCCGCGCCGCCCTCGCCGCCCTCCTCCTCCGCCGCCCACCAGCGCACCTCGTACCACTCCACGCGGCCGGCGGGGCGCGGCCACTCCAGCGTGACGTTGAGCGTGTCGTCGAGCAGCGCCACGTCGGACACGGGCTTGGGGCGCACCGTGTGCTCGGCGGACAGCGGCTGCCCGCTGTCGACGGTCTCGCCGGCCGCGTCCTCGCTGGCGGTGTCCAGCTGGATGGTGTAGCGCTCGCCGTCCGTCATGTTGGCGATCTCGGCCACGTCGGCGGAGGGCGGCAGCGGGTCGAGGCGGCGCCAGGGCGCGCGCGGCGTGCGGTAGCGCAGCCAGTAGGCGCCCACCGCGCCCGCGCCCGCCGCCGGCCCGCGCCAGCGCACCACCACCGAGTTGGACGTGGCGCGCTCCACCCACACGCGCTGCGCCGGCAGCGGCCGCACCGGCTTCAGCACCGTGTGGCGCTCGCTCACCAGCCCGTTGCTGACGGCGGCCAGCTGGATCTCGTACACGGCGCCCGGGAACAGGTCCTCCAGCGTGGCGTTGGTCTCCTTGGTCACCAGCTGCAACAGGGGAGGGGTGGGGTGAGCGGGGCGCGGGGCGCGGGGCGGCGGGGGGGCGCGGGGCGGCGCGTACTGACCGTGCGGTAGGGCTCGTCGGGGGCGGCGGGGGCGGCGTGGGCGGCGCGGCGGCGGTAGCGCAGCTCGTAGCGGTCCTGGCGCGAGTTGACGTCGGAGCTCCAGGCGAGGCGCAGCGCGCGCTGGGCGGCGGCGGCGGCGCGCAGGGCGGGCGCGAGGGGGCGCGTGGCGGCCTGGAACGCGCTCTCGTTGGACTCCACGCCGCGCGACACCGCGGACACCTGCAGCATTCGTCGTGCATTCATTACTCTTATGCAACATAACTCATGTAATTAAAAATCTAAAAACCTGTCTTAATGAATATTTATTCATCGTTACTTGACACGAAATGACTGTATGTCTTTCCGAGCATTATTAAACTACTACTTTACTACATTAGCTGGGCACTGCAAGTGTCTCGCTGACCGGGTCAGTCATTACGTCACGTATTTTCTCTTTGAGGTTTCTCTTACCTTTTGAAAATTCGCTTAAAGTTAAATAAATTTGTATCCATACTTATATTATAAATGCGAAAGTCTGTGTGTTTGTCTGTCACGCTTTCACGGCTAATCTACTGGTCCGATTTGAATTAAATTTAGAATGAAAGTAGTAAACATGACTGGGTCTAACATAGGCTACTTATTTTTTCAAAAATTAACTGCTAAAAGGTTGAAATAGGGGATGAAAGTTTGTATGAAAAATCTAAACCGCTTGACCGATTATAATGAATTTTGGCATAAATATAGTTGATAATCTAAGCTTAAACATAGGCTACTTTATTTTTAAAAAATGCTCCTCCGGTGGTTGCAATAGCTCACGCGGCGAAGCCGCGGGCGGGTCACTAGTTGTTAATAAATATCTAATTTTTACTTCATAATTTTGTCATTGCTGAATATTTAGCGATGACAAAATTATCCAAATACAAATATGTTTGCAAAATACGTTGATATTTTTAATTCTACTTTAATCATTATTTTTGTTCGTATTTGTTTTTTTTTATTTCGGTTCTTATTTGTGTTTATCGTGGGTAAGTGTGAAAGTTCTAAGGTTAGAATCAGCAGATGAGAGGCGAGCCTGGTATCACGTCACGACACGAAATACCGGCTAAAGGCAATTGGCGTTCAACAAATAATTTTATGTATTATATGCGATGAGGCAAATCTGCTCGTAATATTAAATCAGTGATTTATTTTTTGATCGTGTCGTTTGGTGCCATGGTTTATCTATTTTATTTAATATTTTTTTTATAGCTTCACGCTGTATCCCGCATTCAGCAGGGTATGCAGAGGGAGCCTAGTGTTAAGACGCTCCGTTCCCCACTTTCCGCCAAATTCGGAGGCATTGCGTGTTAAGTGGTGGAACTTAACGCCGCTAATTATTTAATAATAATAATAATTTATTTATGTACAAGTGAAAGTATTTGATGCGATTACGATTGTAATTCTGTATGAGTCATGTGTTATATATTTTTTTTTATGTATAATAAACATAAAGTAGCTATATCAAGCCCGAGATTCGGCGGTAGTTCCAAATACGCCGGCCCTCCTCAGTGGAAGTGACGACCCGAAGGAGGCGTGGCTTAGGGAAACAAATATATTTATTTTACAAACCTTCGAATGAGTAGAAATTTTATGTTAGGTAAAACGCTGGCACTTTGTGTGTGTGTGTGCGTGTGCGTGTGCGTGTGTGTGTGAAGTGAGAGTGGAGTGTCGATTACCGTGAAGGTGTAGTTGCGTCCCGGCAGCAGCGCCTCCAGCGTGGCGTTAGTGGCGCTCGTGGTGAGCGAGTTGCTGTCGTCGCGCGACGGGCCCGTCTCGTGGTACGACACCTTGTACTCGTCCTGCGCGCTGCCCTCCGCCGCGCGCCACCACAGGAACACGCCGCCGCCCTCCGCCGTCTCCACGTAGCGGCCCTGCAGCTCGCGCACGGGCAGCGGCCGCAGCGTGAGCTCGGCCGTGGCGGGCCACGACGTCACCTTGCCCGACATGGTCTTCACGGTGACGGTGTAGGGCGCGCCCGGCTCCAGCCCCTCGAAGGCGCACGAGGGCGGGTCGTCGCGCGCGCGCACCTGCGGCGGCAGGCGGCGCGCGCCGCCCCCGCCCGCCGCGCCGCCCCCGCCGCCGCCCGCCGCGCCGCCGCCCGCCGCCACCGACACCTGGTACTTCTCGAACTCGCTGAGGTCGGCGGGCGGCAGCCAGGCCACGCGGAAGGCGGTCTCGCGCAGCTGCAGCGGGTCCACGGTGACGTTGCGCGGGCGCAGCGGCACGGTGCGGTACTGCGCGGTGGTGGGCGCGGACAGCTGCGCGTCGGACACGGTCTGCACGGAGATGTTGTAGGCGCGGCCCGGCACGAGCCCCTTGAAGGCGGCCTGCGCGGGCCCCGGCGGCTCGCCCTCCTTCTCCACGTACAGCTCGGACTCGCGCGCGTCCTTGGGGTCGATGGACACCCGGTAGTGCGTGTAGGCGCCGGGCGGGTAGGGCGGCTGCCACAGCACCAGCAGGGTGGTCTCGTTCCGGAACCACACTATGAACTTTCCGGGCGTGTTGGGTTCTGAACAAATTAAAAATATGTATTAACGTTTGTTACTAGTTTCTATCTTTATCTTGTACATATATAGTCGTATATAACGAAATGTAATGTAACACTAATTGTTCACGCTATAGATTTCAATAGTATTTTAATTTCATTTTAAATATTTACATTTTAACTATTCAGTTTTTAAAATGGTAAATCGTTGTAAGATATTTTCTTAAAGATTACTTTAAATTAGCGGATTACCGCTAACTACGAATACATAGAGTAGTAAAAATATCGAAATAAAGTAACAATGTAAGTCAAACGGCAAATGTGAATATAAATACATATATAGGTTCTTGCTGAGTACACATACATAATATATTGAATGTAACAAGCATGAAACAATACATAATAAACAATAAGAAATGATGCAGACGCGCAGACGCGCACTACAGACGACACGCTGAACATGAAAATGACAGATTAATAAAAAGTGTTATAAAATAAAAAATGGTGGTGACGGCAGGAAGTACGACAGGAGACGTACAATGTGGTGTTTCCTCCACTGTGACTACACTCACCTCAATATAAATAACCGCCGTCTTGAATCCTGTTCCGCGTCCTTTTACCAGCCATGGACAAGAAATATCATATTTATTCACATACATTCAAATAAAAAGTTTCGTATACGTTGCTGCAAAACTTTAATTTAATCTTGTTTCTATAAACAAGGTAAACTACAAAATATATTCAAATAATGAAATACTTTCAAGTTGATAATTCATAATAAACGATATGACGCAAGAAGACGCATAGACACACAAGAGTCGTACAGAAGTAAAAATCAAACGTACAAAAACCTTTAAAAAGCAAAGCATCTATGATACTATGCAGATCACGTATAACTAAGGGACTGACAGACAACGCACAGGCGAAACTACTTCACATTTGTCATGAGTTCCTCTGAAAGTGTGGATGAGGATTTCTCGAAATTGTTATACTTGAAAACTGGGCATTGTAAAAAGTGGAAATTTTGTTATCGACGTAAACGAAATTGTGGACGGCAGGCATCTATATAGTACAGTAAAAAGCACTAAAGCAATAATTTCTTCCGGAGAGCATGCAGAGAAGAGGTCGAAGGCAGTGGACAAAATGAAATCATAGTCATATCTTTTTTGCGTTATTTTATCTGTAGTTTATGTAAACATTTTTTTATGATCTAAATATACATTAAATTTATGTATAAGTATGTATATGACGATGGTCGTGTAACAAGCCGAAATATTCTAGAAACTGGTATATTATTGAATACGCGTGTAACAGCAGTGAATACCGACAGGTAGGTATGAGAGTCTCATAGGTGAGTGATGGTCTCACATCAGACTCCCCCTAAGCTTGTATCATTGTGTAGTGTCATTATTAGGTATGTTTTTTGCTCAAAGGAACTTTTGTAACGATTATTTTTATACATAATTATATTGTAATTATCAAATAGTTTCAGAGTCAGTAATATTAACAATTTAGATTAACAAAGCAAAACACAGCATGCGCCCAAAGCCCGAGAAAACTTAATTATTCAAACATTCAATCTTTCTTAATTAATTATTTAAACATTCAGCAACATTCAAATTATTATGCGAATTGCATACAATATTTTAGAAGTTGGAGTCGCGTCGCAGCGGCACTGCGTGTTACCGTTAACACGATGTGCGTGCGTGTTACCGTCAGCCCCACATGGGGTACGAGAGATGATTATATTCAATTTATTTCATTCACCAAGTTCTGGCTAGACAAAGCGCGGCGTTCAGTCGTGTGAGATGAAAAAGGGAGAATGTAGAAATTAAGCTCTTTCTTGGCCAGTCGTGGCCCAGTGGCACAAGCGTGTGACTGTAAGCGACTGGTTGTGGGTTCGATTCCCACTCGAGGAGTGGAAATTATATTTCCATTTTCTTCGCTGTGGTGACGAGGTAAAGCGCGGCGTTAAGTTCCGCCACTTAACACGCAAGCCTCTGAATTCGGCGGAAAGTGGGGAACGGAGTGTCTTAACACTAGGTTCCCTCTGCCTACCCTGCTGTGTGCGGGATATAGCGTGAAGCTATTTATTTTATTTTTTTAAGCTCTTTCTTTCAACCATTTTGTATTTATTAACAATCAACTACGTTTATATTTTACGAATAAATGTAAACGTGACTCTTGGAAAACATCATTTGTTCATGAGATAAACATGATCTATCATTTATAAACGTTGATATTTCTTTTTTGCTATAGCAGTGTATGAAAATAAAATAATAGCATTTACAAATCTATTCAAAATTAGTATTAGTAACGGGCCGTCAGTAACAGGTGCAATTAAAACAATCAAGAAGAGACAATAACGAAAAAAGACAACACTGACGAGTCGCAGCCGGCCGGCGACACTCATACACATAAACGCGAACAAAGGATTTACATGCGTCGAGCCGCCTTCAACTACGGAATACTACTTATTGTCACTTGATGTAAACTATATAAACTGACTGAAGGCGGTCACAGCAGACGGCGTTAAAATAAAAGATAAAGCGTTGGGGAAGCGTATAATACAATACGTGCTATTAGTAATAGTAGAGTACCGGAGAGGCGCGTGCGGAGAGTGCCACGCGCGCCGCCCGCCCCACTCAGCCCCCGCGCCGCCCCACGAACTTCTTATTCGCTTATTATAACAGATTTTTAAAGTTAATATCTCTTAAGAGAGACTTGTACATATTTCTACTACTCAAAGATTATTCTACGGACGATCGCGTGACGAATGGAAATTTTGAGGGAATGATCTTGATTAAATATTTCTTAACAATATAAACTGTTTTTTATACTCTAAGAGAAACATTTTTAGAAAACTTATAGAAAATTGTAATAAATTTCTATAAGTTTTCATGAATTACAGAATTTATCCACAGAGCCCCTGCACGGTTCTTTCGCCTCGTCCACTGTCATCAATCTCTTCATACATGCCCTCCGAAGTAGTTACGTGACCTTCCTCCCATATCATCGATAATTCCTCCCATATAATCAGCTGAACTGATTCCTCATATCCTACGAAATGCAATGTACTAAACGTCGACGACAGCTTCGACGTAGCCGGATGTAGAACGCATGACTTAGCAGTTCGAGCGCTTTAACGGTTTCTTACATGAGCAAGTTCGAATGGAACCGGAAGAGAGGACCTTAAACATTTTTTAGCAATAGGTTTACAGAATTGAAAAAATAATTTTGGTAAGTGTCAATACAACATTATCCTATGATCTTCTTTGACTAATAAGTTAATGTTTTTATATAAATACAGGTGTTAATCGAACTCCGATAAATTTTATAATATAAAAAAAATCGTATATATCTTTCCATATATGGTGCATACGATAGGCGCGATATCATTATTTATAACATGAAAGGTATCATAACAATTACAATAACTCGTTAGTCTATTTATTGATCGTACAGATACAGTACAATAGGCTCGCGAGCGCTGAGGCGTCAGACGAAGTGTCATTTATAAGGAAACACATTAGTCGCGGAGAGGCGCGGAGAGGCGCGGAGAGGCGCGGAGGCGTGTAACGCGGTCCGCCACGGCGGGCGCTCAATGCCAGGGGGTGACCTCAACTAACTCATTGTGACGTCTACACAATACATATTCACTACATATACGAGTATTATACCTACATTTTTCAATTTTCATCCTTTTTAATCATCTTTCACGCTACTTAGTAACAACTGTTAACGACTGAGACCTGTTCATTATGCATCTATCGAGTTAATTTGCCATGAGAAAAATATTATTATTACACGTTGACGAGGAAAATTCAACACAATAGAGTATATTATATGAAAATAAATGAGTTTGCAATTGCTTCTGTGATCTTCAAAGTAGGTACATGTTCATATGGTCAGTGCGTAGTTGTACGTGTGTCGCATATGCACATCTACTGGAGTTCAGCACCTACACATGACAATAGCGACGTGGCTTCAGGCAACGCGCTATTATTCTCAAACTTGAAGAGAAGATACTTCTTAGCATTATTCGCTCAACTCGGCCCGAGAGTGGTGCTCTCTCTTCCTAACCAAAATAGTAATGTATTATAATGGATTGTATTATTCCGTTAGAGTGAGGGGTGAGAGGTGACTCACTGGTGGTGAAGTTGTAGGAGGCGTAGGCGACGCTCTCCTTGTCGTGTAGCAGCGTGAAGGCGTGCAGCTGGTAGGTGGCGCCGGGCGACAGGTCGCGCAGCACGTGCGTCCAGTTGCCGCCCTCCAGCGTGATGTTGCGCGCGCCGCCCTCCGCGCCGCCCGCCCCGCCGCCGCCCGCGCCGCCCAGCCGCTCCGTCAGCGCGATCACCTTGAAGCGGAACCCGGTGTAGTCGCCGTGGGCGGGCGGCGACCACGAGATGGCCGCCTGCTTGTTGGGGAACAGCGTCACCGTCAGGTTGGTGGGCGGCTCCGGCGCTGCGGACATACACTACGCTGATGCATTTGTTTAAGTTTATACCTACCTACTGTAACGCATGCTCTGCTCTTAAATATTTGATATTGAATTATACACATTTTACACGAGCTTTTTATATCGTAATTAAGAAAAATTCTTAAATCTTGCAGGACTATTATTTATTTGGACAAAAGACACATCTCTTAAAATTTTTTTATAAAGCATCGCTGTCCAAATATATAGCAATAGATATAGACGTTAGTCAACAAAATGTAAATTATAAAGTTACTGTTATGTAAATTGAAGGTCAACAAATTGGCGCAATTACGTCAATAACATCTTAAGCGACCGGTTTTAAACATTTAATATACGCGAATGGAAGTTTTTGTCCCCTATTACGAAATAAATAAAAATAAACGACTGAACCTATTTTTTAATTAAAGTGAGGTACATATTAGCAATAATAAAAATAATTACATTTTATTAAAACGTTAAACAGAATTTCGTTAAATAGGTATGAATCGATTTCTGCAACGTTAAATAATTACATAAGTGAGTAATAGGAAAATACGCAATGAAAAATAATTGCTTACAAATAAATACGATAAAAAATATGCGTACCGGTTATAATCGTCTGGTTCCACGTAAGTAGATCGGCAAACGTGGCATTGGAGTAGTAGAGCATGAAGTGGTACTTAGTGCCGGGGAGACCCTGGAAGTTTATGGTGGAGGCGCGAGCGGGCACCGTGAAGTTGGGGGCGGGCGAGCCCTGCGGCGGCCGGTAGTCCAGCCGGTAGTGCGCGCCCTCCGCGCCCTCCGCCTCCCACCCGGGGATCTCGATCACTAGGTCTGCCGCCCCGCATACTCGCACACCACATAATGCCTATGGGAATTGTTCAAAAATATATTTCAAAAATATAGTATATTTAGTAGTATTGGGAAAATGTCACTGTCAGCATTTTGTGACAATCCATGATTATTTCGATCATGTTTATTTGAAAGAAGATCCATATGATAGGAACATTTTTAATTTCACTTGTAATATCTTTTACTTGCACTTAGTGTTATCTTTTACACTTAGTGTTTCTTTGCTCTCCCTAAATTACATATGTGAAAAATGTAGTCTTCCTACTTCAAATAGTTTTGGTTGCATTCTTTGCCACTCACTTGGTTAGTAGTGTTTTATAAAACATTTTTAACTAATATTTGAGAGGAATAGAAAAAGATTTTACATTTCACTTTTATTCTTGCCATAATATTCACAATAACTTATTAGTATTACTACAATTAGTGAAGTTACATAATGAAACTACACTACATTACACTAGTAGGGACTGGTGATTAAAGACTCACTACATAATATTTACATTATTGCAAAACCAGATTCTACTTAGATGACATTTTAATGGTTTTAAAGACACATTTTTCCTCAATAACCAATTCTCATTGACATCTATGTATTTTATGCAAATATGAAACTAGTAACTTATAATAACAACATTATTATTTTATTTGGGTTAAATTCAAAATATCTATCCTTAAATAGGATTTTAAAAGCTCTTTTGAATTATCAAATAAAGCTACCAAGCTCGGAAGCTTGCTGCTGCTGCTTCTGCTAAGAAGAGTCAGGAAGAACCTGAATACTTGCTCATTTTAAATAAAAAAGAACATGATTTTATCATTTAATACAATGGTAGCTAACCTACAATAAACTCATATCAAATTACTTTCATGCATTGATGGTTAAACTTTAAATACTCTCCTACAGAATAATAAGCCCTACTTATTAATATTATATAGTGATTTATTGAAACTTATATTGCTTAGAAACATTTCAAAGCAGCATAAGTGATTTTTTATATATATTGGTTCTTAAATATTTTAGTAATCAAGATATTTTCAAAATATGCCCCAAAGAATGTAACCACTTTAGTTGAAAGTGGTTATTAAGATTACCATATAATCATATAAGAAAAATATTTAGCCATACTTAGTAACCTAAACATGGTGATTATCAAGTTATCAGGTTAAAAAATTCAAATGTCCACTTACTATTACTACTACTTATATGTGAATATAACAGAATAAAATTATCTTTTAGTTAGATCAATACAATAAATAGTATTTGTATAATGAAACTAGCAAAAGTATTGGAATCCTAAGTATGTAATTCATGATTTAGAGACATACAAGATATTACAAGATGGTGTTTATGTTTAAGGAAAGTAATTAACTTCTTCTTCTTCGAATAATTTATCAGCACCTATTTTGTTTTGGTGCTTGAACATACAAAATAAAATATGTGTTAACAATGTATTCTAAGATTATCATATTATTTATTCTATGTTTTTCTTTTTGTACTCAATTAGTTCTTGATAATGATTATAAAATACATATATTTTCACGTGTTTCATTATTTTCATTTATTAAAATTGTGATCGAAAAACTGGTTCATAAACAATGGCGACTAGTCGGACAGAAGGCTAGTATGTATTAAATAGATAATAGTATAAGAAAAAGTAAAATGGCTCACAATAGAAGTAACGAATGCGAGCGCTAGAGCTTTGGAAGTGCGCGTTTGTCCAGCCTTCGCTTGCACAATCGACCTCTTCCACATCATTGAAGGTAAATCTCCGATTTCACATGACACTTTCTCTTCCAAATAACCATTGTTATCATCTTGCAGTAGCATGATTCGTTAATTATATCACGTAGGATCGTCATATCAATGTGTTATACGACATTTGCGACGAGTTTTCCACACTCCACAGTAAACTACAATTACAAACTAACAATTGTTGTCATATGCCAGGCCAACAAGTTGACATTTCAGGTTCTAGCAGGTATGTGTAATAATGACAACAGCAAAGGCACGGATACAGCGTAAAAAGTATTAGTATCACCATTCATATTTATTCTTAACTACTTTCAGTGTTAAACTTGTCACAGTAAAGTGAAACACATATATGGACCTTAATTATAAAATGCATATTATTTTATTCAGGGTTAAGATCCTGGTTTTCAAAAAGAATTATTTAGCCTCGGAATGAGATTTAGGAATTTAATAAAATGTTGCCATAAAGGAAAACATTTTTATCAGATATTTTAGATATATAATTGACAATTGTATTTATTAGTTAGTAATTATATCTCTAGTACTTATAACCTTTCGACTCATATTTCTTTGAAAAAGTTGTTTGGTCCCATGGTCTGAATCACCTATTGGAGATCCAAGAATAATCCTATATGTAAAAATTAAGTTTGAAAAATAAAGTAATCTTTAAAGTCTTTAAAATAGTTTTTATTAAGGAAGGGCACCACAGTCAAGATCATCATAACCAGAGGCGACGGAGCTTGTGTCACCATCTCGTACTTTAATTATTATTTCGTGTTCGATAAAATTGTCGAAGTGGACGTATCGCATTATTAACCATCATCCGATGTCTATTACTTCAAGACTAAAAATGTTCTTAAAATTTTCGTCTAACGCTTGAATCTTTAGGGACTTTTGTGTTATATGTATTTTTTTTTAATTTTTACAATTTTTTAAATCATTAATTTAAGAAAATGATATGTTCGTCATTGCAAAGTTATTTAAATCATAAAAATTTTCATCTGTCAAAAATATCAAGCTATCTTATACAAGTTAGATCTGTATAATATATACTACACTTTGTCCTGTCTTGTATAATATTTGTTACACTATTTTTTTCTTTATAAAATATGGCAATGATATTTGTCACTGTCAAGTTTACAAGACAACTAGTGTCACATAGTTTAAAACTTTGTTTAATACAAATACCGGTTCATTAGAGAAAGATAATTTTCATAATAAAAGGAACCAAGTAAGAAAAAACGTGATGGCACCAATTGAAGCCGAGTCTTGGGCAACAGAAGACACTGTCAGAGTATTGATAGCTTCAGATATTCATTTAGGTTACCTCGAAAATGACGCTGTTCGCGGTGAAGATAGTTTTATTGCATTCGAAGAAGTTTTATCGTTAGCAGTCGAATACGACGTGGATTTAATATTACTCGGTGGAGACCTGTTCGATCATGCAAAACCTTCACCCAGTTGTATGTTTAAATGCACGCAAATTATTAGGAAGTATTGTTTTGGAGAAAAGCCTATTAGTATTGAAATTTTGTCAGACCAATTTAAAAATTTTTCGAGGGGTGTAAATTATGAAGACCCAAACCTAAATGTTTCATACCCTATATTGTCAATTCATGGAAACCATGATGATCCAGTTGGCCAAGGTAGTGTTAGTTCCCTTGATATCCTATCAATAACAGGTCTTGTCAATTATTTTGGTAAATGGACTGACTATACACATGTTCGCATCTCACCAGTTCTTATACAAAAAGGGGAAACTAAACTATCTCTCTATGGTCTGAGTCACTTGAAAGATCAACGTCTGGCAAGATTATTTGCTGAAAAAAAAGTTGAAATGGATCTAGTAGAAGATGGGAATGATTGGTTTAATATTTTAGTATTGCATCAAAATAGAGCAGATAGAGGACCCAATAATTTCATATCTGAAAATGTACTGCCGGCCTTTTTAGATCTTGTTGTGTGGGGCCACGAACATGACAGTCAAGTTTTTGCTACAAAAGATATTAAAAGAGAAAATGAGAGCTTTCTCGTCCTACAGCCCGGCAGCACTGTAGCCACATCTCTAGCGGCAGGTGAAGCTTTACCCAAACATTGTGTGTTGTTACAGTTGCATAAAAAAGAATACATCATTACACCTCTGCCTTTGAAAACAATTCGCCCTTTCATATTCAAAACAATCGTTCTGTCTGAAGAAAGTCTGAGCGATGAAGGTGTAAATGAAAATGAGAAAGTTCAAAATTTTTTAAAGGAAAAAGTCAACGATGCCATAAAAGAAGCGGAGACGTTGCACAGTGGTGACACGAGACAGCCTACATTACCTCTCATTAGACTTAGCGTATTTTACGAACACGACGGTCAAGATTTCAATCGTGTCCGATTCGGCCAGAATTTTAACGGCCAAGTCGCCAATCCAAATGACGTTTTAATAATGAAGAGAGAAAAGAAAATTCGCGATCGAAAACCCCGAGACAACGCGGAGGGGGACGACGTACACATGGAGGGGGCGGCGGCCGACGCGACCGATGTGGAGTCGCTGCTGCGCGCCTACTACGAGGCGCAGCCGGCGGAGCGGCGCCTGGCCGTGCTGTCCGTGCGCGCCGTCACCGACGCCGTGCGCGACTTCACGCTCAAGCGCGACGACGACGTGTTCCGCCGCGTGCTCGACGCGCACCGCGCGCGCTGCCTCAACTTCCTCATGGAATCGAACGCGGAAACGCTCGACGAGGTCGAGATCAAGATGAAGGAGTGCAAGAGCGCCCTGGACGAGGCGGACGAGGACGGCTTGAAGAGTATGATCGCGGCGGCCAAGACGGCGCCGGCCGGCAAGCAGGCGGCCGTCAAGCAGGAGGCGGTGGTGCTGTCCAGCGACGAGGAGGCGCCGGTGACGCGCGGGCGCGGGCGGGGGGCTCGCGGCGGGCGGGCGCGCGCGCGGGGCGGGCGGGGCGGCCGCGGGCGCGCGTCGCCGCCCACGCCGTCGCCGCCCGCCCCGCCGGAGCGCCGCACGCCGCGCCGCACGGCCGCGCAGAAGACCACGTCGTGGCTGCAGACCATCTCGTCGGAGAGGTCGCGGCGGCGCCGGGACTCCTCCGATATTGAAATATCGGATTAGCTTTTTGTCATATTTGTAAGCGTAAAAATATATTTTTCCAGTTTTATATT
>JAHESG010000157.1:0-24958 GCA_019049465.1 Dryas iulia moderata | reverse complement strand
TTATTTTTTACAAAAAAACTACATGGAAAACCGGGATAAAAACTATCCTATATGTACCTTTGGACTATAAGCTACCACCATGCTAAATTTCATTCATTTCCATCCAGTACTTTTTGCGTGATTGGCGAACAAATTAACAGACAGACAGACAGACAGACAAAAATTCTACTGAGTGGATTTTTGGCCTCTGTTATCGATATATTAACGCACCCAATTAAAATTTTTCTGAAATTTTTCATGTACAGAATTGACTTTTCTACTCTTTTATTATATATATATATATATATATATATATATATATATATATATATATATATATATATATATATATATATATATATATATATATATATATATATATATATATATATATATATATATAGATATAGATATCACCTGTCATAAATTATTACTAATTAATATACAAGGTATACCTATCAGTCAATAGAAAATCTTTATCCGTTTTCAGCCACATCAGTACTTTTCTAAAATAATTAGATTCTTAACAAACAGAAAAAGTGTCTGTGGCGTGTCGGGTCACCCACGTTAGTAATTTTTTCCTCAAAATAACTCGTGAGTGAGTGAGTAGGCTTTTGTGTCGTCTAAATGCTCTGAGTCATCGCTTTACAAATATCGAATTATCAATATAACGCAAACGCAAACGCAAACGGATGTTTGAGGTCAATAAATGCTAACCATAGTTTTCAAACGATTTGGTGAATAAAATTTACTTGTTACATTTAACTAAAAAACAGCTGTAAGCTTTCCCCGCATAGCAGGTTAGAGATCTTAGTGTTAAGACACTCCGTTCTCGACTGGCCTGAACTCGAGACATTGCACGTTGTGTGGTAGAACTCAATGTCGCGCTTTGTGTTACACAGCAGAGCGGAGCAATAAAAAAATATTTAAATATCTCAGCCCCAGTGGGAGTCGAACTGATTTTTACAACTAAAATTGAATTAATTTGCAATCATTACAATATGTTGTTATAAATTCTCTCTAATATTTTATGTTTTATGGTACAGGTATTGTGAGTCAGAGGTGGTAGAGCAACCGTAGAGCAGGCGCGGCTCGCGAGAGCACTGACACGCGGGCGGGTCGCGCTCCACTTGACTCATCTGCACCGTTACGTTTGTACGACGACGTTCAACTTAAATTTACAAATTATAATTCACACCGTATAAAACAATCAAGACTTGGGTATGCGTTTAGTAAAATATTTAGTAAAATAATACATATTTGTAACGGCGGCGCCAAGATGGCTATATTTCGAGACTAATTATTTTATTTCATAACTATAGTCGAGTACAAGCATTAGTACAAGTAATTTCTATTCCTCACTCAGGACAGACAAAGTGACCGTACTTCGGGGTCAACCACTGTACAGACAAGGAACGGCATAAATTTGGGTGTGAAGTGGAGAACAGAATACCTTGACACTACATTTTAAATATTTATCTGTTACCCTTTTTCACGTATAACACGTGAAAAAGCGTGAAGTCGCTTTTTCACGTATAACACGTGAAAAAGCGTGAAGTCCAATGGCAAAGTTGAATAAAATGAATCACACCCTTACTCGGTAACGGTGGCGGCGGCGGCGGGGGCTCGTGCGGCGGCTGCGGGGGCTCGGGCGGCGCCCGCGGCGGCGGGGTTGTTTGCACCGCTTGTGTCGTACTCACTGTACTGCTCGTGGGACTTCTACAATCGGAATCATTCATTATTTGAAATATATTAAAATATACATATGTATGTATATTTAAGATCATTTTAATCGATATTATTTTTATAAGTTTATAATCGATATTTAGAAAATTGGTGTTTGTAAATAATAAAACTAAAGGAGGCGATTAAGTACAAGTCGTAACATATTTATACCTGAGGCTGGCTAGCTCCCGCTCGTGGTGAGCGAGGCGCTCCTGGTCCTGCAGCTCGGCGAGGCGGCGACTCAGCGCCAGCACGCCGCTGCTGAAGTTGCCGTGTGCCGTGAACTTGCAGCGGAAGTCTTCCGGCGGCCCGCAGTTGAACAGGTAGCAGCTGCCCGGACTCTGCGGTTACATGCGTGAATGTTGATAAACATTTATGGCATAATATGCTATTCTACGCGTCGTTAGTATTACTAACCTTTTCTTCAAATACGAAGACATCACAGGAGTCGGTTTCGCAGCAGAGGCGCAGGCACTCGCGGCGCGCGCCCACGTCCAGCTCGGAGAGGTAGCGCGCGCCCATCTCGCGCGACTCCTCCGTGCGGATGATCTTGTCGCGCTGCACGTCGAAGCGCGCCGCGCACGCCGCCGGGTCGAGCTCGCGCGCGCTCACCACCGCCACCGTTGTCACCGCCGCCACCCACCACAGCCACGCACACATGCCGACCACTGTACTTGTACTCGCTTTACTTGTTTCAGCTTAAGTCTTGTAGACTACGCCGCGACTGATCCACTTGATTTGATGAATTCTATGTTATGTCAGGTGGAAGGCGCGTGACGGTGCGGTCGATACAGTCGCGCATGCGCCGCGCTCCCCGCACTCGAGTCTACTGGAGCTCCGGGTCGGAGCGGAGAGCGGCCTGCGCGAGTGCAGGCCTGAGCTCGAGGTGGCAGGGGGTTGTTGTCTCCCGGTGGGTTATTTACAGATATATTACAACGTGGCACTGATAAATTAGCTGATTGAAGTTTGTTTTATTTTACCAGATTTAGAACAAAAATTTGGATGGAACATATAAATGTTACGATAATTTAATAAAAGTACAGGGAATATAGAAATATTGATTAGTTTTGTACTACTTCTACTTACATATACATATGTAGGTAGGAGTAATAGTAATGTCATTTAAAACCAATTAATAATTAATATTTTTAATCTTATGTATTTAAGAAAAAACTAATTAGAATAAATAAAAAAACAGCAACAAGTCGCTATTATTAAATAAATAATTAGAACTGAGTATGAGCTAGTCGTGGTGGTCCCGTGCCGCACAGGCGCGGCGGCGGCGGCGGCGGCGGGGCCGGCAGTGTGGCCGCGAGTCGGCCGCAGCGCGTATCGTCCGCCGCCGCGACCTCATGTCGCTGTTCTTCAAGTTCCGGAGCGGCGTGAGTAGCCTCATCTTATGCACTCGCTTTGCTTTTGCGTTTGTACCCTATGCGTTTTCATCCGGTGATGATTCGAGTGTATTATATAAAGCCCAGCAAGTAGACCGCTAGGGCAGGCTCGCTATGCGACAGTGCGCGTGTAGGAACGCCCCGATATCCTTATAGTTATAGAGATTCATATATTTTATCATTTTTCATCGAAAACCTTATACAGTACGAGATAGTCACGAATAAATAAATGTTTATTAACATTTTAATATACGCTTTTTGCGCTTGACCAACATATATTTTATCTATTTTTGGCAGGAAATAGTCAAAGAAACAATGTAGATGCTCGCTTGTAGATGTTCGGTGACAGCAAATTTCAAGATGTCAATTTCAATCAGTGATAAATAAAATTACTATAACATTTGCGAAACAAAAATATCAAGTGAATACAGTGTGCGAGTAGTTAGATGTCCCGTAGCAGGTCCCGCAGCTAGTCCGCGCGTCGGCCCTCTTATGTCCTCGCGCTGAGGACACAAAGCCGCACTCCCCGCGCTTTGGACAGCCCTATTATTTTTATTTATATTTAAACGTTATTAGACAGATTTATTTAATCAGTTTCGCGTCCACGAGTATGCAGTGGTTTGCACGGATATACTGCTCGTCTATGTTTACACAGTAACATAACATTTTAATATTCCAATATATTTTCATACTAAAGAATTTACATACTCGTAAATTGTATTGTATCTAAAAGTAGTACAATAAGTATACTTTTAAATGAGTTGTATATATTATATGAGATGTGATGACGGCTGATCGCCATCCTGTAGCCTTGTATATCATACAAACGACCCGCGCCCGCCTGAATTACACAGTTGTAGCTACAAGTTTTTCATATTTTTGCCAAGTCCAAAAATAAGAAAAATCTCATACAAACAACCTCCCGCCACTTTACCCCTTTGGAGAAGAATTTTGTGTATTTCACCTAAACAGATAATTTTTGTTTCTAATCAAACATCGAAATTTTTATACTGGGAAGTCTGAAATCAGAAATTTTCCATACAAATTTTAACCCTCTTTTTTTCGACTTTAGGTGAGACTTTGTCCATTTTGTTTACATACATCATTTTTAATTCTAATCCAAAACTTATATACCTAATTACGTACTTCTAAGATTAATAATGAGAAAATTCCATAAGGACTTTACACCCACTACATTTTTCTCCCTTAGATGTTCAATTTCTCTAAATCTTTTCTTAGTGCTCATTTATATTCTTTATTGTATTTTAAAAATTACACAGTGACAGCAAATAAATTTGTTTGTTAACAATGGCGGACTTATCTCTAGAAGAGATCTCTTCCAGTCAACCCGTGGAAGTGGATGAGTTACAGGTTGCGGAATAAGATTGTAAAAAAAAACAGAAACAGAGAGAAAAACAAAATATACATAAATACAAGATATGCATTTACATCAAATTCAAAATATCTTTATTCAAATAGACTTTTACAAGTACTTTTGAATCGTCGAATGATCACAAAGCTACCACTGACTCGGAAAGCATTTCTGCTGAGAAGAGCCGAAAGAAACTCAATAGTTGCTCTTTTCAAATATAAAAACAAAAATTTTATTATTTGATGACTTGATTGACAATGGTAGCTAATCTGCATTTGCCCCAAATCAGACTAATTCCACACATTTTCATCCATTTTTAAATATTCTTCTACAGAATAAAAAGCCTTACTTATTAATATGTTTTTCAGTGATTTGAAATTTTTCCAGTGGTAAATCTAAAAAAAGCTATGGAATTTTATTATATATGCGTATAATCAGACCCATCAAGAAAAGCTTGTTTTCAAGCAGAAACCAAATTTCAAGTCATAGGTACCTACAGCAGTTTCGGCTGTGCGTTGATATATAAGTTAGTCAAACAATCAGTTACGTTGGGCTTTTATATATTTAGAAAATGTGCTTTCAGATTCAGATTGGAAAATTCTGTATTTTTGTAGAAAACGAAACCTAAAATGTTTTCTAGAATGTCAAGCAATTAAAATTGATTTTAACGA
Source organism: Dryas iulia moderata (assembly GCA_019049465.1). Classification (NCBI taxonomy): domain Eukaryota; kingdom Metazoa; phylum Arthropoda; class Insecta; order Lepidoptera; family Nymphalidae; genus Dryas; species Dryas iulia. Next base: position 19,820 of record JAHESG010000157.1, on the reverse strand, counting down.
GATGTCACGTTGTCATCGTAAAGAGGCGATATGTACCTAAAAAAATCAAATACATACCTTGCTCGTCAGTAATACAATATATGTATATTTTTTTTAGCTTCGCGTTGTATCCGCAAAAAGCAGCAGGCAGAGGGAACCTAGTGTTATGACACTCCGTTCCCCATTTTCCGCCGAATTTTGGAGGCATTGCGTGTTAAGAGGCGGAACTTAACGCTGCGCTTTGCTTCGGTACCAGAGCGAAGAAAATGGAAATATTAAATATTTCCACTCCTCGCGTGGGAATCGGAGTCACAACCAGTCGTTTACAGTCACACGTTTGTGCCACTTTGTAAATAGTATGCATATAAATAGTTACGTGTAACTCTACTTATAGTTATGTACGAGTATTACCTACTAGCTCTTTCTCCCGCACAGCGCTCTACTCTTTAAGACAGTATTATTATAACAACATATATGTACATATAAACCTACAGCTTCACGCTTTTTCCGAGTTCCAGTGCAATCAAAGATTGATTTTGATGATTAGAACACCTAATGTACGATCATAATACACCTGCTAAAATATAAGAAAAGAATAATAAGAAAATGCCATCTTAAGAAAGTTTGTTCAGTGTGATTTGTATTTAACGTTGACATTTAAAAATAAAATATCTAGAGGATCTGATGAAGATCCGTAGTAGTCAAGCTAAAGCAGAGTAGTTGATACTCTCTTAACAAAAAGCTTTTCAACGTAATTATTTTCCATTAACATATAATAATTCATCCTGCAGTACAGGAAACTTACTTGCATGTTAGAAGTTCTTCTCTACTAGATCTACTTTTTTTTGGTTGTAAGTAGAAGATTTTGCTCAATTTCATTTGTATATGTTTTTGGCAACACTTTTATTTATAACATTTTAAGGTTTTATTCATGCGAGTAAAAAAGAAGTAAGGAGAAATTCAAAAATATTTTTAGATTGAATGCTACTTACTATCTTTGAAATCGTCTACTTTGTAACATCTAAATAAATTGTATTAAAAGTATAAAAAAACTCGACGTGGCGCGGGTTCGGATCCCGTTCGTTTAAGTTTTTATGCGTTTTCTAAAAATATTTTTAACACTTATTGTTCGACGTTAGTTCGATGATAATTTGATAATTTTTGTGGCGGTATAATTTAAAACACTGTAAAGTATCTTAATACTTTTATATAAAATGTTTCCAAATTTGATCTGACTGCGTTGGACTAGACTGACTGACTGACTGACTGACTGACTGACTGCGTAGACGTGTTGGTTGTTGATGGTTGATATCCATTCGAGTTAATAATTACATATTGTTCTTATTTCTCCGCTGTTGAGTTCCGCCCTTTAACACGCTATATTACAATTTCAAACGGAACATGGACAACGGAATATCTTGACACTTGCTTCTCCCGGAATGCTGCTATAATAAAAAAAGTAAAGATTTTTCCGACTTCATTTTTGTCGTTACGTTACAGTTAAATTATACAAAATCTTTATAAATTGTACATTTTCTGTTCTTGTGATGAACAACGCACACTTATTACTGCAAAACTTAAGTTCACTGGTTTTTGCGGGGAATAATAACAAACCTGCTCTGTTCATCCTTACAATGTTTCATAGTATTATAATAGAAATAGAACAATATATCTGCATAATTATATATATGGTAATTTATTTACTTTGCAAATACAAATAACATTAATTAATCGATCTCGTTCAAAAGGGAATTGATAACCCTTGCAGTTTTAACATTAGTCTACTGGACATCTACCTCACTCAATATTTTATAATTATTAATGAATATGTAACAAAGGAGGAGACTGACAGCGAGACGGTCAATTACCTCAAAGTTCATCTAATGTCGACCCTAAAGCTCCTCGCGGTTGGCGGTTCACCTGACGGCGACGAGGCGCGCGGCGGAGCGGTGGCGGAGCCCGGGCCGAGGCGCGCGCCGCCCCGCGCTCCCTGCCGCCCCGCCCGCGCCCGCCCGCGCCCGCCCGCGCCCGCCCGCGCCCGCCGCTGCGCGCCAGTGTCGGTCCACGTCTCGCAGCGTGTTGACGTGTGTGAGAGATCGCCGAGAGCCGCGCGCCGACGACGCGTGACGCGACCCGTGACAAGGAATTTGTGAGTTACGATAAACCCACTTGTGAGTGAAGAGCCGCCGCGAGCAGAGCGGCCTGGCGAGCTCGCGCAGCCTCCCGCCGGGGGCGCTGACCTCCGACACCGACACCAGAGCGGTACGTCCGTCCTCACGGCTCCTCCTGAGCGCTCCTCTCCTGCGGTCATCAGCGCTTGTCGCTCGCCTCCGTGTTTACATATAACGGTGCGGCCACCGCGCCACCGCGCCACCGCGCGCGACCCGCCGTCCAAGAGGATTGCGATCCTACGTCCTATTGAAATGTAAACGAAATCTGTATGTGTGAAACGTATACGGCAATATCAAAAATTTCCGTCTGAAGGAACTCTATTAGTCAGAGGCGTTAAAACTTAAAATAGAACAAAACGTAATTATAAAAATTGCGAACTCTACCTATATTTTTTACATAGGAAAATCGTCAGTCTCGCGGGGAAGGTTATGGCTTATCTTATTAACGGTAATTTGACACGGACGGTCTAATTACAGTGAGGGCGACGCCACTTCGTGGATTCATGTTTTTGTACGGTACAAACCGATGATTAATGACGCTTATTCACTAAATAAAGAATATAATTTCGACCGAGTAAAGTGTGGGCGTGAGTGCTATGTTGAAAGTACCTCTGACCAGTAGGCAGAGGCTTACACCAACCTTTAGTTAATTACACTCATGTACTGTTATGAGGCGTACATAAATACTTCTTATTAATCCCAACGTTTATATTTTAACACGTTATTGTAAATGTATAATACATATTTTTTCGTAGAAATGATATAAAGTTCACATGTTGGATTGCTACCAAGAATTAATTGAAAAACAATGGTTATCACAATACACGCATACTACCAAATAAAATTCGGTCGTCTGTTTTTGTTATAAACATAATGTATATGTAAAGTATGGTACGGTATCAAATTAACAATTTTTATATTTTATATCTATGTCTAGTGTCTCTGTTATTTCCGGCTCATTCCTGATACACCTGGACCAATTTTGATGAGATTCTCATTACCAGGTAGCTGACGTAAGAAGGGGGCTGATGTTAAAAATAGGGTACTTTTATTTTTAACATTTTACCTTTTTTGTTTAAAGCCACGCGGACGAAGTCGCAGGCACGAGTAGTTGCATATACAATAGGATTAACGTCACGAGTCGCGAATGATGGTCATTAATACCGTGCTTGAGCAATAAGATTATTTCGCAGCTATCACTCTATCGGGTGGCTACAATCTACAACGGTTGCAGGTTCTGATGTCTTGTATGACTTTATTATTTACTCATTGACTTCCTGGTTCGCTATCGCGGAGGGGGTGTGGGGGAGGGCGCGGGCGGGCGGCGGTTGCGGTAACAACATTTGTGACGATTGTTAATATTTATCTTTATGTGATAACCGTTGACGTATCGTTTCTTCGAGTCATAGCCACCGCCTGCCCGCCCGCCTGCCTGCACCCCGCCGTCCCGTCATGTCGTGAGCATAATATTAGTATCGTCTTTATTCGTTAGGGACGAAACAAGAAGTTACTTCGTCTAGTCTTTAGCGAACATTGTCCGCCGATATAGAAATAAAAGTTTTCTCTTATCTTTTCAGACAACGTGTTAGAAATAGTCTCGTATTTGTATCAAAAACCTGTTAACTGAAGTACTTGTACATGAGGCTGACGTTGTGTATGTTTACAAATGTGACGTACATACTCATATGTCCGAGACGCTCGTAACGCGGGTGGTTCGTCCCAGTATCTGGATGAGGGCATGTAATTAGGTCAGCTCGGACGCGGCGCGGTCGCATGCGCATGCCTGTTGTGTTGCATAATAATAACTCACATTCGTTACATTAAGCTACCGGAGCGTTGCACGCAAGACCATGGCGAGTCCGTGGAGTCCTCGTAAACAAAAAGAATTGCTAAGAGATCGCCCCGATAACTTATCTAACTCTGATAAAATGCTACATGTACTTGTACTGAAACAAATAATAATTAAACAGGGAAAATACTACTAAGAAATATCGTAAAACTCTGGACACGGAAATAGGCGCATAGTTTGTTATTTAATACTAGCGACCCGCTCGCGGCTTCGCCACGTGAACTACCACTTTCATCCTTTATTGCCTCTTTGGGATTGGTTTTTTTTATGAAAAGTGGTAGTCTATGTTTGACCTTGCCTCATTAACTATTTTCCTGAGAAAATTCATTCATTTCAGTCAAAGAGTTCAGATCTTTCATTCTCACTATATACTAAACATACATAAGTTTCATCCACTGTTTCAACCTCATAGGGTTTGATTTTTTAAAAAGTAGCCAACAATCTTCTTTACGAATTCCATCTTAATCGGGCCAGTAGATTACCCGTGAAAACATAACAGATAGAAGAGATACAGATTTTTGCATTTTTATAATAATAAATGTAATGTTAACTAATGGCGCTACCCGTTCTAGAAAACGTAGTGACATCTGCTGTCATATAGATTATATAAAGTTTTATAGACCGGTCAAGTGTATCTTTAATTAATGTTATGCTTATTTTATTTTATAATTATTTAATTTAGTGATATTGAAACAAATTTAGCTTCACTTGTGAACTATCGACATAATTTGAATGTTTTTTTTTTAATTTTATTTTTCTGCGAGAGTTTTGTTGAATATCAGGATGAAAACTATCCCATATGTTGCTCTACCCTTTAAGCTAACTCCATACAAAAATTCATCAATTTCTACCCGGTAGATATCATTATACAAATGATTTACTTATATCGGTTTTTTATTTTTTACAAAAAAACTACATGGAAACCCGGAATAAAAACTATCCTATATGTATCTTTGGACTATAAGCTATCACCTTGCTAAATTTCATTCATTTCCATCCAGTACTTTTTGCGTGATTGGCGAACAAATTAACAGACAGACAGACAGACAGACAGACAGACAAAAATTCTACTGAGTGGATTTTTGGCCTCTGTTATCGATATATTAACGCACCCAATTAAAATTTTTCTGAAATTTTTCATGTACAGAATTGACTTTTCTACTCTTTTATTATATATATAGATGAACGCGTGATGTTGCAGTCGCGGCTCTATTTTGGGATGTGACGCGTTTTGTTAATATGCTGAAATGCGGCGCGCCTCACCTCCCGGCGTCTCGCGGCGTCTCGCGGCGTCTCGCGGCGTCTCGCGGCACCTCGCTGGTCCATGATAGCTCTCTAGAGACTGCTGGAACCCGACTGCGGGCGTCAGGACAGCCGACCAAAAATGTTAGCTGTTATAAATAAATTAAGGATGTACTATTGACAGTGCGTGCCTTTCACTAGCAAAGCGTTGGTGATTATAATCTTATAAATTACAAGCTACTTATACACATATATATACTTATACATACATATTTAAATATAACAAACAGATACGACACAGAGATACTGCACACGTATACGCGATTAATCGAGGTTGAGTTATTGTTGTATTGACATCAGCAGACATCGGACAGCGGACGGCGGACAGCGGCTAAGTGTTAATGAAACGTGTCTTATCATGGACGTACAGTCTTAGAGGCCTTAGAGTTACAGAAGTACGTACATATTATGTTTCGTTATATTTGTTGGCTAAGCGTTTTACAAAATATTTATGATAAAAACAATGTCTGTACCAATCATCTTAACAAGGTTTCTTTGTTAATATTTGTTTATATTGTCTCTTACATACGCTTGGAACGTCTTCCGCGCTTTTGTTGCTTACAGACGGCAGTAACCGTAGGTGGGCAATAATAAGTTAGTTTATACAAAACAGGTATGTTTTATAACTGCCAAATATTCCGCTGACTGACAAGTATTATTATTACTTTAACGTTACTCACCAAATAAACACTATTTCGTCTTGGTAATAATAGCAAATAAAAGATTCTTAAGGTATGTCCTAAACCCTAACAATTTTAGAATGATAGACTTGTGCCTAAATAAACGTGTACTTATTTTTGCTGGTGCGAAGTTTTATTCGCCGTGTGAGATTTGTTCACGGAGTGTTCACGTTCTGCTCCGCCGCGTCGCGCAACACTCTACCGTCTCTACCGCCTTCACGACATTTGCAAAATCATTTAACATTTGAAAACTACATCACTTCCAATTTTATTTGATGTTTATTTATATTACCCTCTTATAGTTTATCGTTCGCGCGCGAGTTTAACGATGGTGGCCTTCTTGCGCTTACTTTAACTTAGCAACACTATAGATGTCAATCTGCCTTGCATTATATCAACTATTGATTTATTGCTAAACATATGTTGTAGTTGAGTGTCGTAGAAGCCGAACGATATTAAATATTTTAATGTATTCCCATTTAGTATTATATGAAATAAAATGTAGACGTCAAAAATTACGCTTGCAAAAATTACAAGTGTCGTAGTTATTGTGCAACAGTGGCGATAAGGGGATGCATTTTGTTTGCTTGTTGCGTTGTTCGGCAACACGCGTGCCGACTGCCGGCGCCGGCCGCGGTCGATATGGTGCTGTCTCCATGCGAGTCGCCTCCTCGCTCTCGCCCACTGTCGTTATCGTTTATTTATATTAATATCCATGTCACTCTGTTGTAACATTGATTACCTTAAATTAAATTTAAAAAATAACAATGTGTTATTACTCTCGACGGTACGGAGACTGTATTTCTTTTAAAATTTTATTAACAAAATTGATAATGCATTTATAATTAGTAATCGCAACTGGCAGCCCCCGACGGAGTCGTCCACGTCGTCTATACGTACTCTATCTCTGTCGTCTATACTTACACATATTCTTATCGAGAGGTTATATCCAGTTATCCTTTGTCAATTACAATTTAACTGTCGTGGGGTTTTTTCTAATTTTCCTTTTTTATTCATTTACATATCGCCCGCGCTTAGTTATACAAACGTCTCTACGTTTGTCTTCTCTTTTTCATTGAAGTCGGGTTGTGCTTATTATAAAATCTAATATTTATTAAAGTGTATAATCGTAATAAGTAAAAAGTTTATTTTGAGTTGGAGTTGTTTATTATTATAACTGCGCGTGAATTGCTCAATTCAGTAGAATTCTGCAACGTCACGTTTTTTCGTCGCATAGTAGGTTAGGCACAAAGAACTTTATATCAACAAGTTCTGATCTTCATTTTATGCTCAATTAAGTAGTTTACCATAATGGAGAAATGAAAATAATTATTACCCGCCAACTTTTCGAGTGCAGATCCATCCCTAAGCCATCGCTTACAGTCAGATGCTGTTGCACTACGAAGCACATGGCATAAAGCTTGAATACATTCTCATTAAGGTAAGCTGTTCTTTAAAGTAAGCTTTACGTCATGGCTCTTCTTAACAAATTTATACTTTTCATTCACTCTCATATACATTATCTACTACTTTTAGTAGTTTAGTAGACATTTAGGTATTAACGTTTTTAAATCTGTTCTAAAGTTTTCAAATTTGGCATTTTTAATAGAGATTATGAATTTTCCTATGTTTCCATTCAAATACATTTTACTGTGGTGACGTAACTGTAAATGAAATTGTTAGATATATTCCATGAGTGCTAGTAGTTTTCAATATAAGATATATAAAATAGAATATTTTTATTCAATTGATATATTTTTTCTTCCGTTTTTGATTGATTGTTAATTACCCAGTAATCCTGGTATACTGAGTAAACGTTGGTTTAGTTTGGTTGGTTGTTGGTTGCGGGCTCGATTCCCACTAGGGCTAACTTAAATTATTTTCATCTCTCCGCTCTAGCACTTGTAACAAAGCGCGCCGTGGAGCTCTGCCACCCAAAACGCAATGTTCTATTACCAGTTAAAAGTCGAGAACGGACTTGAAACTCGGTTTTCCTGACCTGTTAAAAAAATATCTGGTGATTGCCATTTAGTTTAAATAAATATCAATACTATCGTTTTATCAGAACTTGTGACCGTCCTAAGTATATAGAGTTTAGACTCTGTTTGTTAAATGTCACCGACACTCGTGCAAGCCGTAGTGACCTGAAGAGATTTCGACATAATAATTTGTCTGTAGGCTGTTATTTAATGAAGTTATTAATTTAAATTTACACAACTCGTGAGGATCTTAAAGAGAAACGTAACTAGCGAGACGTCTAGTCAAATAAAATATGCCGTCAGATCCCGTCTGTACAGGGAGGGCGACTCCACTTGTGTTTTATGCATTATAATTGGAAAAGAAGCAACGAACCACTTTGGTCGCTTAACTTTCATTATGATATTCACAGTAACGGTGAGTACTCCATCCTCGACTCTCCAAATACATATGAAGATTTATAATGCCTCACCCCGACTCTCCGTAGTCCTTGCATTTGAAAATCGTACTATTAACGTGATTCTACTATCTGAATAGAAATGAGTTCAAAAATGTATATTAGTTATATGATTTATTATATAAATATTTCACATTTAGAGCGATATAATATGACAGAAGCGGGAGATGCGCGTGGACGCGAGCGCACAGAGCTCGCAGCAGATGCCCGACGCCGCCGAGCGAGCTCTCAGCTGCGCCCTCTCGAGTGCCACTTGTGCCGTTTCCGCCTTACTTCATTCCTAGCTAATGCGCCTCGCTTCATATACATACAGTTGCTCATCGTCAGATATTTTACGTAGATACCAGATATATTTTAAAGTAAGGGAGAATCATTTTTATTCATACTATTGAAACGTAAAATATTTTCTAGTAACAGTTTTCTTTTGTTTTTTTTATTATGCACCAATGACAATATCCGATATTGTTTACGTAAGGCTTAAAGAACACTTGAGTAGGTTGTAAAGGATATTTCCTATGCCCGTTGGTTGCTTATGGTATTTATTATATTGGAACAATACATTGCGCTGTATTATTTTACAATACATACCTACTTATATTATAATAGTGCTCAAAACATTATATTATAGAACATGTGCAGCGTAGGGATGTGTAAAATAAAATGTATAAAATCATGAGAGCATACCATATACTATGCAGTGAGTGTAATGCATGCATGCGTGTGATAGACGCTATGTAGCAACAATTGAATAATTTAGAAGCCGCTGGAAGTAATTTAAAAAAAATAGGTATATGTATACAAAATTTGCTTAGTTTTGTAATATTTTATGCAGATTATAAGATATTGTAGAGTGTAGAGGTCGGTGGAGGCCGGTGAGGGGAGGGTCGGGGCTCGCAGGAAGCACGCTCGGCTGTGTGCGATAGTTATCTTACAAGCACTTACTCGCCGTCGCCGGAGAGGGGTAATGGATGTTAAGCCCTTGTCCCTCTTTATTGTCGGCCGTACAACACACTCTTTGTTTCTTCGCCGCTTTAATGACTACTCGTGTCCGCTACTTCTGTGACGGTGAAAGTGTTTTGTACTTGTGCTTAATTTAGTGTTAACGTATACTCACTCATACATATACATAGAGGTTCATTTAAGTTTTAACCTATATTAGTATTATGATCTTACGGGTTTTTCAATTTTCTATTTATTGTTTACTAAACTTATATTATCTTTGGTGCAGATCATCAGCGTAGTCACACAAAGTGATATTTATACACCCAGTACTAAGCCTGCCAAGCACAAATCACCTTTGTAGTCATTATGGATGTACCCTCAACCTAAATTCCTTGTGACATCATTTTTTTTGGCCTAGGCGAGTGATTAGTAAAATACGATCAGTTAGCTATCTTTTGCAATAATATATGGTTCGCCAAAAATATATTTAAAATATTTGAATGCTAGTTGCTAAATAACGAGAATGAAAATATTTTCAGTGGTAGTCGCAAAAAAAACGAGGGCCAATCCTGTAATCCCGGCCCTCCTTTGAAATTAAAAAAAAATCCGGACAAAAGTTTGCCCGCCACTAGTCTAGACACAAGTTCACTGACTTACGCCGCAATTCAGTATCAACGAATCACTTTAATATAAAGAGAAAAATAATAGTGCAAGTTTCTTAATTGTACTGAGTTTCCAAATTCTATTTTTCGCTTGCACTTAGTGGTTTAAGGTGGCTGTGCCCATGCCTACTTTTATGAGGGCTGGATCTACCCCTGAAGCTTGATTAGTCCAAATTTGGAATCAATGGATAATTAAGAGAAAAAAAAGCCTGAGACGAGTATTTCAGTCCGGGCTGTCGATATTCCACAGACACTGTATTTGAGCTTGTCACAAGTTTCCCTACTAATGCTAGTGAATATTTAAAAAGTAGAACAAGAATTGTGAATATTACTCATTGGGTTTTGAGTTTGAGTTCTAATTGCGCGTAACTTAAATAAGTACTTTAATTTAAGAGTCAATGTCAAATAAATAGCAATGTTTCTTTAATTTTTCTTTTGTACTTCAAAGATCCTTAATTTCACTTGCGGCGCTCGCGAAATCTCGATCGATAGCCAAACTTTTCGTCAATCATTGCTGAAGAACATCATGTTCCTTTTTCAGTTTTTCTAAGAACCATCTCTATATTGGCATTAGTGTATGTGCAAAATATCATAAATTTCTGACGTGTAGTTTTCGAGCCTATTCGTCACTAAGAATATAAAAAAGTCTCCGCTCAATAAATCCTATGAATTAAGGTAGAAGGTATTTGTAGCAAATAGAAAGTAGAAATTTTGTAAATGAACTTTTTTCCTTTAAGTATTGTAAAATAGCGTACTAAATAAATATTGAAGTAATAAGTAATGGTAATATTTACAATTGCAGAGCCGCAGCAGCGGCAGCAGCAGCGGCGGCATGGAGTGCGGCGTGGCGGCCGCGACGGGCGCGTTCCCTGCGCGCGCGCACCCCCCGCACCCCGCGCACCCCGCGCACCCCGCCCTGTCGCCCACGGAGCGGTCACCCGCGAAAGCGGGCCTACATGTCAATTTCAGCGACAAAGGAGAAGTAAGTGAAACACATCTAAACGTATATTTCAACTCGTGCCTCTTAGAAACCGTTCAAGCGCGTCTGACTGATAAGCCATTAGTTCTGGATTCGATTACGGCGAAATTCTAATACGCTTATTACAACTTATTTTTGTGTTAGCATCTCAGTTAAAAGATCATCACAAATTTCGGCTTCCCAAGGGTTAGTTTACGAGCAATTGTGTTTTCTTCTTATATAATAGTGATATATAAATATAAACCCGAAGAGTCACAAAACCACCTCGTAACATGTTTCAGGTGAAGGAGAGAAGAGAAAAGTTTTTAACAGCCAAATACGGCAGTCACCAGATGGCCCTGATTAGGAAGCGTCTTGCTGTTGAGATGTGGCTCTACGACGAACTGCAGAAACTCTATGAAACTCCGGTCAGTTCTCTTTATGTTCTTGCTCCTTTAGTTCCCCACTTAGGTATAAATAATATTATATAATAGTGGTATAGGCGAATAGAACAGAGTGAAAAGACGCTTGTACGCTCGGTTTTACCAGAGAAATTGTTTCATGTGAAGGAATTTTAATTTAATCAACTATCATTCTAATCAGTATGTAAAATTAGGCACTGCCCAAGCAGTTGCGTATTGAGTTAGGATAGCGTTCTGTAAGGTGCATCTAGTTAAATATTTTCATGTTTAAAATCAATGGTCTAATCAATATATTATACAAATGAGTTTCTACTTTGAATTAAATGTGTACCGTGCGTGGTGTGTGTACAGAGCGACGCCGCGGCCAACTCGCAGGAAGTGGAGGTGGACATCGACGAGCTGCTGGACATGGACAGCGACGAGATACGTCGGCGACATCTCACGGTGAGCTGAGAACGTTGGGACCACCCACGAATTGCATATCTCTTGTATAATTTTATATTGCGGTAGTTAAATGCTATTTATAGCATTTAACTACTTTTAACTTTGTATTTTAATAAGATTTTTAGAAACGGTTATCATAATTTATGTACATCTATCTTTCAGACATTATTAGTGGACGCTAAGAAACCACAGAAAGATGTACATGTAAGTTTTAATCAGTGATAATATTCTATCCTTACAAAATACTTTATAAATTATTTATATATTTGCTTTCGTTTGTTTGCAGAAATTTATAAACGACTTGTTAGAAAAGGCAAAAACTCTGTAAGTTACTGTAAGTGGGAGCAAATCTCAGAAGGTCCTTTCGGGGAGGTCCCTCGCCCCCGCCCCGCGCCACCCCGCGCCGCCCCCCGCGGCGCCGCGCGTATGTATAAGTGTAGGTTACACGTGTAACAATAAGTGGACATTGTCTGTGTCGTACCGTATAGAATATATTTGCTTTTACTCGAAGGGAGGCGGCGGAATGCAGCGGAATGCTGCTAACATATCATCGTACAACTTCATTATATAGTAACAGTGAGCTTTACCTGTAAACGACTCATAAGTTATTAGCGTCACATCCCGTTCCAAACTACAGGTTACGCTGAGTAGTGTTTTGTTATAGATGTGTACGAGTATGTGTGAAGGCCTAATTTAATATTATGAAAATTGTATTGTTATAATTTTGTATCTCGTATATGTACTTACGGAGGGAACCGCAATGTAAGTTGTGACTGCGTGCAGAGTGCACACCGCAGTGCATTTATGTTAGTAACGAGATTATATTGTGTTATACTCGTATATCTACATGCGTGCATGTATATATATCCTTAGACATTTGCCAAGTACGAGTTGCTGGACGCAGTTTGTGCGTGTCACGCGTGTGATCTAAACTATCAGCCAAATATTTATAATAAGTCGTCACAATATGGTTATATCTAGTGAATTATGTAAAACTTGCTTTAAGCTTTTGTTACTAAAACTGTTAACTCATTTAGATTTTTCTTTTACTGTTCGCTCAAAAGATACAAACATTAGTTACGTACATAATAATGAATGTTATATATTAACACTCTACAAATACTTGAGCCAGCTCAAAGTGTGTCGTCAGACAGTCCTTAGGATAAGTTAACCTCATTTGATAGATAATGGTTAAGAGGAGGAGCGTTACATTTTATGTATACTCGTAGGATTAGTGCAATTTGCGACTTAGAAACTAGTCTGGATATTGCTGTCAAGTGATGATAGACTTTTGTAATAAAGCGATTTAATAAAAATATCTTTTATTTATTTCGGTACTACAATTTGCTTGTCCAAACTTTACGTTTTTTAACATACGTAGAGGACCTTTCGTACACTTTTTACATTTGAGTTTTTTTCACGTCCAATATGTCACTATTGTATAAAGTACTGTAATACAGAGTAATTAACGGTGATTCATTGTATTTGAGATCAGCTGCAAAATAAGGACTCAAACTTTATTTGAAATAAGTAAGAATCCGCCCCACGTATGGGGTAAGTTCATACAGGGTTGGGCACGTTTAGACACGGAGTAAAAATTGAAAACAATTTAGATGTCTTTTACGTAGACAATAAAATATTTACAATTGTAAAAGATTTTCCTTTTGGTCGAAAAAAATGAATTATTTCTCAACTAAAACTTTTTAAAATTATTATTTGTACTTTGATATTACACAATACAAATAGAGAAAACAGAATGCTCTTAGATGTTTTAAATTAATAATTTTGTAATTACAATGTATACAAAATATACATAAATTCATCAGATAATCCCAAGTATTTAAATAAAAAAAAAACATATTTTGAGAAGCTTTACTAGTTACTGAAAAAATCAGCATAGAGAAACATAGATGATATCGATTGACGTAACCTTTGGTGGAAACATTACTAACAAAGATTTTAAATCATACATAAAGAGCGTCGGCGTGTTTTTTTATGATTTTAGAAACTATGTATGTATGTGCCCCGTATATGAAGGGTTTTATTACTTAACTTAATAAAATTTGGCGAATTTAACATAATATTATACTCTACAATCCTATCCTGTGTAAGGTAGCTTGAGCTTTTTGACAGAAGGGCTAGTGATGGGAAACAGAAAATATTTAGTAGTCCAAAAAATAACGTTTTAAAATACTTTTAACTGTGACGAGATTTACACTTTTCGATCCATGTTCTTTGGAAAAGTTCTTTGATCCCATGGTCTGAACCACCTGTTGGAGGTCCAAGATAATCCTGTATGTAATCATTTATTTTAAAAAATAAAATAGTCTTATCTTTAAAATAGTTTTTATTAAAGAAGATGGGCACAGCCAAGATCAACATAACCAGAGTCGTCGGAGCTTGTGGCACCATCTCGAACTTTAATTATTATTTCATATTCAATAAAATTGTCGAAGTGGACGTAGCGCATAATTAACCATTCATTTTTAAGTATTCCTATTTAAATTTAACTTTGAAGTAATAAAAGTTCTTAAAATGTTCGGATAATGCTTTAGGGAATTTTGTGTAAAATATTTTTACAATTTTTAAAATCATTAATCATCTGTCAAAAAGGTCGAGCTATCTTGTACAAGGTATAACGTAAAGTTCATTTTTCGTTCGAATATAGAAATGATTAGTGCGATATATTTAACTACTTTTTCTTCATTTAAGGCTTTCAAATCCTAAATAATAACGACAGCTTGTACGTACATACGTAGGTACATGGTGTACGTAATTGTGGTGTACTAAATTTCTTTAAAAAAATATTAAAAAATCAACAGTGACAATGCCTCTATAAACATACTATATCATGATACAATAATGGAGTACGTAACCATCAAATATTGATGTATTTGAATTTGATAGTTTTTTGTTTTTTTTTTTATGGAATAAAGGAGGCAAACGAGCTGAAGGCCCACCTGTTAAGTGGTTCCACCTTCGCCCACAGACATCCACAACATTCAAGTTATGGATGCGTTGCCAGCCTTGGGAATGTAGGACAGAAGGGGGGAGGAAGGATGAGAATGGTGGGAATCGGGAGAGCTGGCTTACATGCCATCGAACCGGAACACATCGTAAGATATATGGCGGTTCGTCTTTGACATGATAGTGGTCGCGAGCCGGAGTCGGAGAACGAATCTCCTACCACTAAACCACCGGGCTACCCGCCTTTTACGGGACGCTACCCAGCAGCGGAGGGGAATTGTATTCTTAACCCGTCCCCTCACGGGAAGAATATTGCAGTAGTGCGAGGAAAATGTATTAAAACAAATTAAATCATCATAAGTTTATTTTCAGCAACATGCGCTTCACTGCCGCGAACCAAACCGCATTGACATTGCCTCTGTTAGAGTGTCATGTGCTTCTACATAGGTATAACACTTACATGAGCTAGGTCACCAGACCCCGCCTGTCCGCTCGGTTGGAAACAATCCGAGGATTGTAATAATTAAAGGTACAAGTCAAAAATATTTATGTGAATGGTACAATGTTAAATTTGTTACATATTGAATTATAAATTGTAATCGGAAAATAAACTCTACGAAAATTACAATTTATCTTGCGGTTCTTACAAAAGGGGTGTAGTTTAACGACAAATATCTTTTAAACACATTAGATACAGTGATTTCATATAACTCCGACATTACAGAGAACGCCTACCACGGAGCTCCCTATTAAATATAAAAAATCTGGCATTTATGTACAAACAAATACTATAACAAGTGGTTTACAAATGTCTGTCACGATAAGGGGCACAGGGGCTGGGCTCAGCGCGTGCGCTTGTCGTGCGCGAGCGGGCGCGCGTGCGGGCGCAGGCGGCGGCGCGCCAGGCACAGCGCGCCCGCCAGCGCCGCCAGCAGCAGCGCCGCCGCCGCCGCGCCCACCGCCACGCCGCGCAGGCGCGCGTACTCGGGCACGCTGACGCCGCCGCCGCCCGCCGCCGCGCCGCACTGCACGCGCGCCCAGTAGCTCGCGCCCTCCTCCACCTCGCTCACTGCGACACCACATACGAGTATAGACACTCGTCCGTCTTCATTTGAACGACTTATTAAAATTATTCTTATTAGGTATATATTAATTCTGTAATTATGATCTGTCATCATTAGGCACGACTGTAAAACTCTAAAACTCGTACTCCCCGTTCAGGCAGGAATATCAGGAAATCCTACTTGTAAGCCAAATTTTACTGGAGTAAAATAAGCTGTAGTAAAACTCATGTTAATTCGATTTCGGCTATTATTTTGTTGTTTGCTATTGATTTTTACAACAACTAGCGGCCCGCTCGCGGATCCGCCGCGTGAAATACATAACTGTTTCATTATATTGCAATCAACCTTTGTGTCTGGTAGATTTTCGAAAAATAAAGTAACCTATGTTTTACCTTGGATTATTAAATATATTTATACCAAAACTCATTACAATCGGTCAAGTGGGTTAGAGTTTTCATATAAATTTTCATTCCCAGAGTCAGACATAGGCTACTTATTTAAAAAAATAATTAATAAAAATTATTTGAAAAATAAGTAGCCTATGTTTGACTCTGGATTATTTATTACTTTCATTCTAAATTTTATACAAATCGGACCGGTAGATTAGTCGTGAAAGCGTGACAGACAAACAGACAGACTTTCGCATTTATAAGTAAGGATGTCAAGTTGAGGCCGTCGTGGCGCAGTGGTACAACGTCTGTTTAATGTAATAGTTATGGATTATTCCCATTTGAAGGGAAGGGATTATATTTAAATTATTTTCCTTTCTTTGCTCTAGAATCTAAGACAAAATGTGGAGAACAGTGTGTCTTTCGTTATGTCAAATTGTTTTGAAATTGGAGTATGAACATGGATGGACATATAAGTATATGTAGGTGTTACCAAGTATATAATCTTGTTGCGTGGTGACGGTGGCAAGCAGGCGGTGGTCGGGCGCGGTTGCGTCGTACCACCGCAGGCTGCAGCGAGCGTCGCCCGGCGCGCGGCTCCAGCGCACCAGCGCGCCCTCCTCGATGAGGCGCACGCTCACCGACAACTCGTCGGGCGCCGCCACGCTGCCCACCACGCCGCTCGTCGACCCCACTCCCCCGCCCGCCGTGCTAGTCGGCCCCTCGGTGACAGTCGATGTCACGAATACTGTGGCGCCTTCTCCTTCTTCCAACAGTGGATCTGGAAAACACAAATTCGACATCTTTCTATTTTTTACGTTTTAATTTAATACAAAAACAACAATGTATATAAACGAAGCGTTGACAACTGGAAAAACACGTTTTATGGATTTTGGATACATTACTAAATTTTAATTGTCAGTATCAGATATTTACCTAATGTTCGAGCAAAAATGGGTTTACTGAACAAGCCATCTCCGATGTGGTCCTGTGAGAGCACCCGCAGCTCGTAGTCGGTGGCGGGGTGGAGGCCTATCACAGTGGCGTCCGTCACGCCACGTGAAAGTATTTTCATGGTCCGCCACTCGCTGTCTAAGCGCTCTCGATACCACACGTTATATTCCACGTCAAGTCCATTATGGCCTATAAAATAAATATCATTGTGATGTATGTAACTGTTATAACTGTGTAATAGTTACTACACTTGAATCAGACTAATAAGTTATTTAGACAGATGTAATAATTACCAGGCACCCACGAAAGGTGAATAGAGTCAAAAGAAGGTAGAGCGCTAAGGTTGTAGGGAGCTCGAGGTGGTACATTCTCTATCAGTAGCTCGGTCTCGACCGCTAGTTCATCGGCTTCGTTCCTCACTGTGCACACGTATACGCCGCGATCTTCCTCCGACACTTCACTTATCGTCAAATTACCTTCATTTAAAGAATAGCGACCTGCTGGTAACTCGCTGCCATCCTTCTGTTTGTTAACCATAAAAATTATAAAAAATAAAACTATAACTACAATATTCGAAACACAGACATACGAGTTCCTTAATGAAGAATTTGTTATATTCTTGATAAATTACTTATTTACTTACTACGCATTACTTCGTATTTTTACTTACTACGCAATCTTAGAGTTTGGTTATTTTACTTATCTTTAAGTGACCTAATTGAGTTTTTTTATATACAACAAACAAATAAGAGTACTTTTTCCCTGTCTCAATTATTATTCAATGAGTAGAACACCTTAGCCCATCGTATGACAGGAAGTGCATAGTGGGGTTCTATAGCAGCAGTGCACGGCAGCGTGACTGTGGCTCCGAGTCGCACCAGGTAGAGCGGCTGCGGTCGCACCGCCAGCGCGGGCGGCCGCTGCACGCGCACTCGCACGCCGGCCGACGGGCCCTCACTGCCCAGAGAGTTATACGGAGTGCAGGAATACAGGCCTTCGTGAGATTCATCTACCTGATATAAAAAATAACAAACTTTTCAATAAATAATAAGAATTTTCTTTTCAATTATATTCATAGTACGTTACAGCCCTGGATCTTTTTCATAATTATACAGAAAATACATACTCTATTAAAAAGCAGGCTGCCGTTCCTACTGTAAAACACTCCGGGTACGTTGTAAGGGTCGAATAAAAAACCATCCTTCTCCCAACGTAAATTAGTCAAAGGTGGATTAGCACTGAAGTGGCAGTCGAGACTCGCAGCCTTTCCGTATGGCAAATATCTTTCCTTTGGAGAGTGAACAATTTTAGCTTTATCTGGAAATGAATAATGGAAATTGATCAAGAGTTATAGTAATTGAGGCAAAAATTGTATTCGACAAGTATGTGATACAAACATTGAACATCTAAGAAGGCACTGGCGCTCTGCACTTGACCGTCGGGAGCGCTGATGCGACACTCGTACTCCCCGAGGTCGGTGCTCACCGTTTTGCGTAAAACAAGACTCCCATTAATCGCCATCTCCGTCCTCAAAGCCAACTCCGGCAACGCTTCTACGGGGACGCTTTCGCGATACCACTGTACAGCCCACTCCGGACTCTTCGGTAAGCATTCGAGCTCGGCACGATCTCCCTCTAGTACCGTAGTATTCATAGGAGGTGTCACTATTAAGTTTCCACCTGCACATATAAAATACGTAAGATTCAATAAACATACTTTAAAAAAATACCGTAAAACTCATAAGAATTTAATGAACGGAGAACATACCGTCAACGTCTAAATAGTAGAAAGTTCCGTTATTTCTTGTGGGTGGAGTGCGATTAGGGAAGGTGACGCGGCAGCGGTAGAGGCCGGCGTCGGTCTCCCGCACGGCGCTCACGTTGACGGAGCCGCCGCCCAGGCCGTGGCCGCCCACGCGCCGCACGCGCCCGCCCCAGCGGTCCGCCACGCGCGGCTCCCCGTCGCCGCTGTACCACGAGAAAATCGTTTCACCCTGCCAATACATGGAACCTCATAACATCTTGTAGGTAATATAATAACGCGGTGTTAAAAACCACTATTTCAAACATATTTTACCTAACACAAGCGACCCGACCGCGGCTTTGCCGCGTCATTTGCGATTTTGTATCCTCTATTTGACCCTCTTTGGGGTTCCCTGAACTTTCTGTTCAATCATAATAAAATATAGCCTATAGGACTGCTGAATAGTGTAGCTAATTGTAAAAGAAATTATATAATCGGTTTAGTGTGTGAATTTAATATTATATTTTAATGCATTTTAATAGTGGTTCATTAGATATTTTTGGGGGTTTTGTATTGTTTCTCGTCTTCTCTAACTTCGATTTTGTAATCCATACTTATATTATAAATGCGAAAGTCTGTCTATTTGTCTGTCACGCTTAGAAGATGAAAGTTTATATGAAAAAAGCGGGCCCCTGATTGTATATATATTTTTTTAGCTTCACGCTGTATACCGCACACAGCAGGGTAGGCAGAGGGAACTGAGTGGGAGTGGGAGTGGGGAACGAAGTGTCTTAACACTAGTTAAGACACTCCGTTCCCCACTTTCCGCCGATTTCGGAGGCATTGCGTGTTAAGTGGTG
>JAHESG010000156.1:0-24966 GCA_019049465.1 Dryas iulia moderata | reverse complement strand
CGATTGTAATAAATTATTATAAGAAAATAATAGTCGGTTTACATAAATATCGATTATTTTGACATCCCCTTATTTTTTTATTACCTTATCTGTTTTCATAATTCGTTCATTTTTGTCATAAAATAAACGTCAAAAATCAAAACAACCAGGGAAACGGGTAGAAAATAGTACTCTCTAAATAAAAAAGCTAAGTAAAACTGTACTAAATAAAAAAAGTAGTAAAAACGCCGACCATGAAGCCAACAGTGGCTGCAGATGAAATGTTTCCAGAGGGTGTTGGACCTTACATGGATATGGAAGAAGTACGTTTTACTATTTAACCTCTCAGGATAGCCCCATGTATATATTTTAAGAATACTTTGATTTGCAAATATTTAAGCTGATCTTCTTATGCACATTATGTAAAATTGACTTAAAATTAAAATGAACATGTTTATTTTAAGGCTGGCGGCCCTTCAAACTTACTTATGGACTTAGCGGCAAATGAAAAAGCTGTTCATGCTGATTTTTTTAATGGTATGTTTTTATTGATTAATAAGATTTTATCTTTCCATCTTGTGCATTGCCAGTGCACGCTTAAAGAAATCTGTGATATTTCCTTATTCACCATTCTCTTTGCCCACTAGGAGGAGACTGGATATAGTTCAGCCCAAGGGTGGAATAGTGTGATTGACCAAGGTCCAATCGTACTATATTGCTGTGTGTAGTTTGAAATAAAATAATAATTTGAGTTTAATCTTTCCCCACAGTGGAGATCACACCTACAACCAATTGTGTTTACAGTCAGACACTGTCTTTCTGTGCCTTATGTGATAGTTATTATTATGCAGCAAATTCTTACCTAACATTATTTGTTTCAGATTTCGAGGATTTATTTGATGATGATGATTTAAAATAAGTATAAATTACATATTATTATTTAACTGTAAATTAATAAATTCATTAAGTATCCTTTGTTTTTTTTTATATATGAAAATAATTAAATTTGGTTTAACATTTTAGCTTCATTCTCATTTTATCCTTAACAGAGATTAACAATGTTATTATTACATATAAAAAATCATAAATACCAACATATTACATTGGCAATTTTTTCATTATCCATGATGGCACAGAGACTATTTGAGGTGAGAGGTTGTTTGTGCAAATTACTGTGTCAATTATATCCAAACTACACGGCCGATTTTGATACGATTTTTGTATTAAAAAGTAATTGTAGCATAAGGCAAACCATAGATGTAATAGATATTGCAGGTTAATAAATAAATACTCAATCAAGGATAAGAATGGCCATAAAAGATAAAAAAAAACTGTTAGTCCTACCTATAAAATGGTTGCTAGACCACAAAAACACAATTATTGCTTTGAAAAAAAAATCGGAACTGAGTCTGTGGAACTTTATTTTTGTTAGAACTTTCTTTGTCATCCAAAGTTATATTATAAATGTGAAAATCTGTCTGTTGGCTGTTACACTTTCATGGTTAATGATTGGTCCAATTTGAATGAAATTTACAATGAAAGGAGGTACAATATAGGCTACTCATTTTTTCAAAAATCAACCTCTAAAGGGTTGAAATAAGGGATGCTAGATTATATGAAAAATCTAAACCATTTGACCGATTGTAATGATTTTTGGCTTAAATATAGTTGATAATCCAAGGTTAAACATACAGTACTTTTATTTTTAGAATTTCCACTCCTAAAGGTTGCAATATAACGAAACAATGATGTAGTGCAGGCGACGAAGCCGCGAGCGGGCGGACCGCTAAAGGCTTAAAAAATTGGATGTAGTCTTGTCCAGAGCACTTAATACTAAATTTATGAATGAAAATAATGTAAGATAATTATTATAATTATGCCATTATTGGCATCAAATAAAAAAACACGGAAGTGATACAACAATCAATAAACAACAGAAATTAGTGGAGTTTTTTAAAAAAAAAAGTAACATATAAAAACTTGTTTTATTTTTATGTTTTACACAATTCTAAGTCCGAACATAAATTATAGATTTACTTAATTGGACACAACTTATATCATTATCAATTTTCTCAATTTCTTGTGCAATTTTATTTTTTCCATGTATGAAATATTTACTTTTACACATGAGATCAAGTCATTTAAAATGTAGTATAAAATCAATATTTTACTGCTATATTGTTTTTAATTGATTGATGGTTATAACATACGAAATTAAAGTAATAATAAATCATACATAGCAAATTAATATTGAATAAAATTTATGTAATAATCCATCTTTATATCTGTGCCATTAGTAATGCATATTTGGTGAAATAAAACGCTTGTTGATATAAAAATAAACTAAATTAACTGCAATAGATAACAGAAATTATTTTATATTATAATTGTTTAAATGAACTGTTAATAATTTTAAATAGTAATATGTTGCAATTTCTTATTTCTTGGTGCACCATTGTTGCACTAAAAATGAATCCAATTTTATCCAGACTTGACCGTAAATAAATACACCAGATGTATATTTATTTACTTGAAAAAGATGGAATATTATCTTCATAGGCTTCACTGAGATAAACTCAAAAACCAAACCATACAAGTACTGCCAAACAAAAATAGATATTACTTATATGTGTTTGATATGTATGTTGTGATGTTTTTAAATACAATGAAGTCTTATAAAGTAAGCTTATAACAAACATTACCAATGACACATAACATTAAATATATACAAAGGATAATCTCCTGAAATTTCGACAACAATTCATAATAATAATTATCAAAAAATAACAGCATACTCTTAAAATGAGAACTAATTCACACAGAAAAGCACCGCTATACTTCTGTTACTCATCATCGTAAAACAAATTAAACATATATAAAAGTACAGCCTTAAATTTTTTAAGCGTCACACTATATTAAACAATACATGGTGTATTTCCCATATGCATCTGAAATTCCTAGAATACAGTACAAATGTGGCAGAAAATTTCAAGATGGCGCATTGTTACACGTCTACATCACTACTGTCTTCACTATACTCGTTTCCATCTGCCTCCTGGTCGTCACCTTCAGGGTCCCCCTCCATCGTATCTTCTTCGTCACCCACATCATCCATATCTTCCTGCTCAAGAATGTCTGATAGAGTATTCTTTACTCCTCGACCCATTTCTGTAATGTGAAAAATACTTTTTTAAACATTGAAAAAAGGCTGCTTCTCGTTTTTCCCCTCATATACGATGTATTTTCGTTGTATGTCAGAGAGTTAAGTTTCAAAATCTGCGTCTTCCACATTATTTCCGAAACCGACACATTGCGTCTAGAGTCAACGCTGCGGTTTGTCAATAAATGAAATGAAAAATAGAGAAATTTTATGTTCAGAAGAATATAAAAAAATACATTTACTTACGTTCTACATAGCTCTCTAAAGACTTTGGTACCATACTTTTTACTTTCTCAATGTCTTCCTCTGTACATTCTCCTTTATCTAATCCTGTAATTACAGAATCTGTTAGTATAAGATTATACTTAATTTATTTACTCATCGTGTTTATTTTGTGGTCAAGGCTCAAAAAATGAAAGGAAATGGCAGTCGCATCAAAGTAATAAGAATGGATGTTTAGAATTTTATAACTTATATAATATACTATTAAAATATGTTTCCCTTCATGTCCACGTCAAGTAGACTCGTTTTAGGTTACGTATTTACGTAATTATTTTAATGTATTAAGTGAATAATACGTCTTCCATTTAAATGTTTTACATTTTGCTTTTAGTATTAAATTCACTAACTCACACCAAAAAGCATGCCCTTTAGATATAGACCAATACCTCGCTTTGCGTCGTTTCGTTTTGCGTCGACTTACGACGTCGACGTACGTCGCTTCTTAATTTTTACTGATTTTCGAAGTTGCGTTGTTTTGGATTCGAGTGTTATTTTTTTTTTAATTCTCTAATGAAGAACTATTGCGACTGGAATTGCATTTTGGTAATGAAGTGAAGAAGATGACAGTGACCGTTTAATAGAAATCTCCAAAGAACAAAAGTTAGCCTCCAAACAAATTTCTAAAGTCATGTGAGAGTGTGCTATGGAGGGTTTTTTAAAACACAATCCTGACAGCGGAAGGAGTTTAAAAGTGTCACAAACGGTAGCTACGAATATCAATTGCTATAAGGAAATTTATCTTACGTTGAAAAAAAGCTGTTCAACAAACATTGGACCAATTTTTTGTGAAAGAAAGCCGACCTACGACAACAGCCACTATGGGATAGATAAATATACTTTATTGCACACAAAGAATACAATGAAAAACAAAACAATATACAATATTTAATTAAACTTTCGTAAATTAAATGAATATGTAGTTTATTTTGTTTAATTGAATACGTTTTTTGTATATAATTTCTGTTTGAAAATTTTTAATTTGTTCAATTTTTTTTAAAAGGTAGTATTTTCGTAAGCCTGGAAACCTATCTTTGATCATTGAATAGTTTGCTATAGAAAATCTATTTTCACGATTCGTCGTTTTGTTTTGGAACGTGACCCCGACGCAAAGCTACGTATGGGTGTAAATATATTGATATACAAAGCATAAATATATTAGTACATAAGTGTCGAAACATACCAAATAAAAGGCCCATCTTTTTTAATATAACAATATCGTCATGAATTTGAAACCGCTTATTAAAGTTGAACATGTATTCTGTCCTGAAATAAGAATAATTTTACACAAATTATTAATACACACTAAATGTATATAATACTAAATCAATTAAACTTTTTTTTTTAAGTGTACACACACTTAAAATATTTAAAACATTCTTAGAAAATTCGTAAAAAAAATATTTTTTTAATTAAAAATAATATTTTAATTTAATATTTAATTTAAATAATGATTTGATTGTGTAAGAGCAATTTGTCAAAAATCTGTCTACAGAGACAGTTTCCAAGAGGGTTGGGTTGGGTTCTTAGGTCGTGTTCATTTCCATCGAGCCATTTCAGATCTGGTCTGCCTCAGTTACACCGTTTACTGATATACCATACAACAAGGACTTGGGCATTCTAGGGCATCTCTCTCCCATATTCTGGGCAACCTCTCTACCAAATGCCTAGCCCGTCGTAGGCGTCAAACTTCCATAGTTTTAATTATATATGGAACCAAATATGCTCCTTAAATTTTTGGATGCAAAAATATTTCACCAGTCCCACAAATAAAATCAAGAAGAACTCTTACTACATTTTTTGTTTTATTGCATATTTAGTCACCCTTTTGACATAGACATTTTATTCGGTTCACACTTTCAAAACTTACATTACACAAATAAAATAGTTATGTTATTGAAACATTTCTTGTTATTTATGAATTTATTTCTATGACAATTTTTTCTCTATATAGCAATAATAATAACTACTATATTCGCGTTATAATGTCATATGAATTATAATCAATTTTAAAAGTTTCAGTTTAGTTTTTACTTTATTACTTGATGAAATGGGCGTATTTGTTACGCCTTATAAAAGTAAAATATGAATTTTCACTCTTTTACATCGAAAACAACAGTTATCACTGGTTAAACTACACACCTAGCTTAGCATTCTTACAACAAAATAAAATATATAATTTTACTTTCCTAGCACCTAAAAATTGTTTACCCTAATACAAACACGAAGAATAGTAGTAGTAATTAGTTTCAACGTTTTACCATTCATGCAATTTAACTACTATTAATGTGGTTTTCTAATTTTTCTAAAGCTAACTTCAATAACCTTTTAATTAAGTCAGTTTGTTAGATTTTTAAATTTTGCATTTATAAATCAGATGGTCATCGATTGGCGCATCCAAGAATTGCTGCCAAGGATCTATATTTTGATATTTCTTTTAAAAAAATCTCCTAATATTCGTCATATGTTGAAGTTCAATATGCTATCCCCTATTAAAAAGTAAAATTTTCTCGCTTTCGGTGTATTGGTACATTTATGTCGTCAAATACATGCTCTAATACTTTTCCACCACAAAACGCGTCGCAAGCCGAGGTTCGAGTCTCAACTGAGGCGCTCATGCCACGCCGTCGTCGTCATTTAATGGCTTCCCTCACAAGCGAGGATTCTAAGCCAAAGTTAGAGCTCATATAGCTCGGCCTCCCATAAAGCCCAGTGGCGCTGTCGAGGCCAACAACTGTGGCCAATAGCATACTACACATCCAATAAAAAGAATTCTAATACTGCAGTGCTCTAGGTAGAGGTTGGCTGCTCTATGACCCTATCCCATATGTTATGGGGAATTAATATTGATAATAATATGTTACAATATTTTTCACATTTATCATATTAGTATGAAAGTGTGGATTCGATAAATATTGAAGTGTGTGTACGAAAAATAAAGAGATAGCTCTATAGTTTAATGATTTCAAAATACATCAATAAAATAATCTTAAAGTAAATACTCACTTATCATTAGAGATACTACAGTCAATTAATGCTTTGTCACTTGTATTTACAACAATAAATGGTAAATGTATGGCTGATGATGGTGAAGGTTTTGTACCTTTGTTTTCTGCTTCTTTATTTCTTTCTATTAAACTTTTAAACGAGATGTGCTGAAATAAATAGAAAAAAAATGATTAGAGCTTCTTTACCAATTTTAAGTTTTATAAGTTCAACAAAAATGTAGTGGCAAGCCACTGTATTCTGCTTTTTTCATCAATTTTTGTACATTGTCATAATGAGAAAATATAAATGTTAATCAAGAACCGTGGCCGTAGCGTTTCTAGACGAATACATAAACTATTTTAAGCCTTTTCGAATCCGTCAAAACTCAATATGCAACATATTTAGCATATAAAACATGAAAATGTCCTAGATTAAAATTGGCGTAACTGCTGTTTTTAAAAATAAATCTTTGTCTACTGACTAACATTACCTTCAAACAGAATACACACACGCACGCACGCGTACACTCACTCTTGGGTACGTACTCGTATATACAAAACACCTCACATATATTACAATAACTTTACGAAAAGTTGATTCTAAAGGAATGTTGTTTATTTATTTATTCTATAAGAGGTAAGATCTCTTGTGTGTCTCCCATTCCTATTAATACTTTAGTTATTTACTTAGCTTCTATGGTTACTTGGATTTGATGAGACATCTGACGATACAATCAAAGTTCAATCCAATTACATATTATGAACAATGGTTGAAATTTTGTAGTCTGTATTTTGTGTGTAAATTGGCCAAGTACAAAACATGAAGAATAAATACAGATACATCTTTTTTATCATTTATTTTATGTGAAACTAGCTAAGTCAATCTCTAAGCTTATTTAATGACGTATACATATATTCCTAGATTATCTACAGAACATACTTGTATCATACTTGTTCACAATCATTGACTTATGATGTTATTCAATCATGTAAAAATTTTGTTTAGTATTAGCCATGTTTTTAGAAAGGTGCTGTAGCCTATAAAGAATTAATATTTGTATGTTTGTTATTATGTTATTGTGTAACATAGTTTATTGTATTTTTATGCCAATAAAAACATTTAAAAATCAATTAATCAAACATTGACTTACTTGTAATATTAATTCTTGTAGCTGTTGCGTTTTTTTCTGTATTTGTTCTAGTTTACTTTGTTTTTCCTTTTCTAATGCTGAGCATTCTTGAACTGAATTTGTTGGGAGGCCCAGCCATTTAATTTCTTTCTTCTCTTTCGATATAATATTCATTGCCATTAATACATTTAGGGCATCATATACTCGTCTACGTATATTCTTTTGATCATATTGCTGCAAAGGTAAGATTTTCTGAGTTACATTTTAACTAGGCATTGCTTCTAATTTCCTGCACTTAAAAATTAGGCACCATTTTCGAAAATGATTTCAGATTATCGGGCTTACCATTAATTAACATAATATTATTATTATAAATTTAAATTATTTATGAGGTGCCAGGAATTTCCAATATAAACAAATACAAGTGCTAACGAACAATTCATTTAAAAAATCTGATTTCTCGAGAAGCAGGGAAGTCAGAAAAACTAGACTCAAAAAACACTCCATTCTCCACTTTCCGCCGGAAATCGAGGCATTAGTGTTTAGTGGCGGAACACAACACCGCGCTTAGTTTTAGGTACCAGAGCGGAATAATGTAAGAAAATTTTAAGTCATTCTACTGAATGGTAATCGAACCCACAAACATCGCGTTTACAGTCGGAATAAACCACACTGCGCTCAGAAAATGAGCTATCTCACAGATATTCCCCCTCTATATTGTAAATGCTATTAAGAATTAAGATTGCTTACCCCTGCTTTAACGTATTTTTGATCAGTTGTTTCATCCTTGATAGATTCAAAGTACTAATTTACTTAAAATGATAAAAAATATAAAGACATACTTGGCTATCAGCTGATCCATGCATCCCCGCAGCAAACTCCAATACCAGTTCATCAGCCACCTCATTGTATGAGGTAAAGCCTTTATTCCTAACTTTCTCGCACACTTTCATTGAAAAATGCCTTAGTCCCTTTCCAACTTTGTCCGCGTGCTTGCGACGTTTCGTCGTGCTGTAATAATGAGTTAAAAATCTTTACTAATATAATAAAGAGGTAAAGTTTGTTACTTTGTTTGTACGGGGGATAGTCTTCAAAAACACCGAACCGATCATGAATGTTCTTTTATAATTCGAAAGCTCTTCAGGATGCTATAGGCTATATTTTATTATTATTAAGCAGAAAGTTCATAGAATCCTAAAGGGTCTTAAATACAAAGGGATAAAAGATGGAGATATCGCGGCGGAGCCGCTAGTTAAGTGTAAAAGTATTTTATGTTAAAAAGTTTTTATTTATTTACATAAATTATACCCAAGACTTATCAATATACTATTATAAAAAAACAGCTCCACGTTATTTTTAGACATAGCCTATGCCTGCGTGGAATATAACAAAAAGTATTATTCAAATATAAATGTTGCCTATATTACTCATTATTACACGAGTTATCTGTCATTGAAAGTCCTGGCAAGATTGATCCAGCCGTTCCAGAAATTAGCTAGAACATAAAGACAGACCAAAAAATGTATAATATGTTAATTTCGTTCGTGTACCGTATAAACATAAAGTAAACATAAAGTAAAAATGGTTTGTTTTAGTATTACAGACATTCCTAATTTTATTTATTTATTTTGATACTCTTATCAGTCTAATCTTATGCATACCTATAAATGCCAAAGTCTGTCTGTTTGTCTGTCACGTTTTCACGGCTAATCTACCGGTCCGATTTAGATGAAATTTAGAATGACAGTAGTATATAATCCAGGATCAAACATAGGCTACTTATTTTTACAAAAAACATCCTCTAAAGAGTTTAAATAGAAATATGAGAAATGTAAGCCTCTTGATCGAATTTTGGAATAAATATAGTTGATAATCCAGGGTTAAACAAAGGCTACTTTTTTTCTTTTTAGCTTCACGCTGTATCCCTTGCGGGGTAGTCCAAGAGAACGGAGCGCCAAACGCTACGGTCCCTGCATACTTCTTTCGCCTAGTCCACTGTCATCGACCTCTTCATACACGCCCTCCGTAGGGTCCTCATGCTTTTTACGTGACCTTCCTTCAGTATCGTCGATACTGTATTTTCGAAAGTCAAGCGAGATCTTCCCCTGTCTCTCTTACCACTCACCTTTGCTTTATATATCTTTCTTACCATTCTTCCATCACTCATCCTCTCGACGTGCCCAAACCACCTGAGCACGCCCTTCTTCAATCTTACTATGACGTTCTCGCTAATACCTGCCACTCTGTGTATCTCTACATTGCGGATTTGATCAGCTAAGCTGATTCTGCACATCTTTCGAAGAGATCACATCTCTATAGCACTCATCTTTCTTTCATTCCTCTTCTGCAATACCCACGTTTCGTATAGCAGCCTCGGTACCAGCACTGCATTGTGCACAGCTAAACGTGCATCAACACAGCGAGGGCACCGTTAATCCTGTTACCGGCAGCAATACGCCTGTCAACATCTATATCATATCTTCCATCTCTACTAAACATGCTTCCCAAATATACTATCTCATTCAAAGGCTACTTAATTTTTCAAAAATCCACCCCCGAGGGTTGCTATATAACGAAACAGTTACGCAGTTTCCGTGGCAAAGCCGCTAGTAACTAACTAAAATAGTTACAATAATTGGTAGGTATTTAGAAAATATCTGAAAGCATGTTCTTCTCGTTCTTCCTGGCAACTATCCCAGCTTTAGCCAGGGTCTGTCTTCCTGCTTAACCTCCTCCACTTTCGACGGTCTTTGGCATCCTCGATGTTTAGTCCATTGGTTTTCATATCCTGCTTCACGGTGTCCATCATCTCACGGAGCTCATCATCAACGTTGATCTCAGGCGGGAGCCTGAGATGGTTGAATCCGTGAGAGAGATCATCGCAAACTCTCTTGAAGCTTATCCGCTACGTCACGGAAACCAAGACTACCTCGGATAAATGTGTTACGTATGCGGTCAGCCCGCGTAACGCCACACATCCACCTCAACATCTTCATCTCCGTGATGTGAAGCTCCTGAGTGTGCTTGTATTCTACGGTCGCAGAACACACCTGTGAACCTCATGCCATTTCGCCCAAGCTCCCTAAACTTTTTCGACTAAACGGCTAGTTCAGGACCTATTTGGAAAGTGCAAGAG
The DNA here is from genome assembly GCA_019049465.1 of Dryas iulia moderata. Classification (NCBI taxonomy): domain Eukaryota; kingdom Metazoa; phylum Arthropoda; class Insecta; order Lepidoptera; family Nymphalidae; genus Dryas; species Dryas iulia. The sequence goes on along the minus strand of JAHESG010000156.1, from coordinate 14,295 downwards.
TCCGGGCTCCCGCAAACCATGTACACATCTGAAAGCATGTTTATAGTATCTTAACCATCGTGGGATAGTCCCACGATAACGTTTGACTGTAAACAGTGGCTGTGGGTTCTGTTATAACTGAAGTTAGTTTACCGTCATAGTAGGGCAAAGCAAAGTATTAAAGCCACGTTGTGTTGCGTAAGCGGTCAGCCCGCGTAACGCCACAACGTCCACCTTGGCATATTCATCTCCGTGATGTGAAGCTCCTGAGGGTGTCTGGACAGTGCTGGCTAACATTTGCTGCCATTTATATGGCCATAATCCAACCGGTTCTCTTATGAGAACCGGTTGGATAATGCTCTCGTGTATTAGTTTATTGAGTTTAGGCTCTATTCGGCGGTCGCAGACCACACCTGTGACCTCACGCCATTTCGCTCAAGCAACGTTGATCGGGGATTGGATATCGTGATCGATGCTTCTGGGCTCGTGCAGAATAGTCTCAAGGTACCTAAACTTTTCCGACTTAACGGCTGGTTCAGGACCTATATGGATAGTGCAAGAGTCGGGTCTCCGTAAGCCATGTTCTCGGTCTTTGTCACATTTAGATTAAGACCACCGTTCTTAAGCTTACGCTTCCAGTGGTTCACTTCACTCCAGCGTCAACCGGCTCTCGTCAATGAGCGCTATGTGATCGGCATACATTATCAGCCATGGGGGCTGGTCCTGGATAAGTAAGCCAATAAAGGTATCAAGCACTACATTGTATAAGATTGGGCTAAGTGCTGAGCCTCTGTGAACCCCAACAGAGATCGGAAATGATCACATCTGGATGGCTGTAGTTGGTAGGGAACTAACCAGTGCGGTGCCAGGCTGGTCTGTAATAGTCCTTCTGTGAATCAGTTATCACACTAAAGGAGGCTACGGAGAGTCCAGCGCTAATGCAGACTCGCTCCGCTGTCGGAGGCCAGGGGAGTAAGAAAGGGGGGATTTATATCTCCTACGCTCCCTAAACTAGAATAGCTACCGGGGAAGGTTCTTGTGGTCCTTCTGCAAGTCATCGAGGCTGCGGGTGGTGAAAATACAGTGGCCCATAGTAGGCGCGACGTTTCATTCTTTCACAAGTTCTCAGTGATAAAAAAACACTAAAAGCCACTTTTATCTAACCAAGGCTGATATCGATTTTTTTCTTATGTTTTGTGTTTCATTGTAAACTATTTTTGTTAACTTTACAATTGTAATTTGGGAAAGTGAAATGTGACTCTAATCAAAGTTATAAGAAGAACAATAAAAACAGATTGTTTGTATGTGCACATCTTTGCCTACTGGATATTTTTGAATGAAGCACTTTTTATTCTATAGCTTTTAACACTGAGCAGGACTTAGGTTATATATGACTTCTGAGAGAGGAACAACTGATGAAGAACCATGATAGACCTGATACACTATAAAGAATAAGGAAATGGAGCTTTACCAGTTTTTAATGTGATGGCTATTTTGGTATAAAATGTCATTAAGTTGACACAAACAAAGTAGTGGGTAGCGGGTAATAACAGAATAAAATTAAACAACTACAACTCTGACAAGTGTACATACGTAATGCATGGTGTTGTAAAACAGCATTAAATACAATACTTGTCAGATGGGGCAGACTGTCAAATGCAATAAAAACTGGATTTTCACAAAATTGAGACAGAACAAAGCACCATACATTGTCTAGACACACTTTGTGTAACTGGGCACCACAGTAGAGAAGTAATATATGATCATTCCTCCTCAGTGGGAACTGAACCCACAACCATTGTGTTTACCGTCAGTCACTGTCTCACTATAATCACACTTGTTTCTGGTCATACAAATCGATTTTTCATTAATAAGTATACATTTGCCTAAGATACACAGATTTAAGTACAAGTTTCATGCATTCAAATTTAATGAAATTCCTGGAACAAAGTATAAATAACTATTTTCTAAATATATATTATCGGAGTGAATTTAGACACTACTGAATCGGCTCATGTCTTAAAGAACTGTTTAAATAGAAATCTGCTGCTAAATCATTTTCTATCTAAATAATATTGATAAATTTTCTGAAGCAACATTCATCTACTTGTGTATTCAAGGGATTGAATTCCTGTAACTCTATGATCTTATCCTATATTTAAATATATATTAGCAAATATGTAATCATATGTTAGTCCCATTGTAAATATAGAAAACATAAAATATAGCTTTTAAGGTTAGATTAAGAGATTAATTATACTTACTATTCCGCTGGAGGGTCATTGTCTGAGTCATGTCTTCTTCTTGATGCATGTGACATTGTTGATGACAGATTATAACTATCTATAGAATGATCTTCAGGCTCCGTCTTAGTTATAATAGGAAAATTTGTATTTTTATCACTTTGTATTGGATCTGACTTAGTTAAAATGGGAACTAATTCTGGTAATGTATGTAGAACATTAAGTTCAGTTAGCTGGTTTTCACTTTGTACCTGAAAAAAATATAGTATAACCATTTATAAACACAACATATTGTTAGAAGTAACCTCTTACATATGTTACAGTTGTAACATTCTAAAATAATCTGAACCTAACTAATACAACTAATGGGGTTAGATTTACAGCTATATTCAGGTTACTTATTCAAAAATCAGGTTAATTACTCAAAAGAAGTATAAAATACTACAAATTCATCAAAATGTAAATAAAATATAAAAATCTACAAAACTATATGTATTAAACTAAAATACTCACAATATTGGCTGTTGGCAAATCTGGCTCTACCTTAGGTGTTATGTTATGCAGACCAGACAAAGCATCAACAGGTAATTGTACTAACTCTGAAATGTTTTCATAGCACAGTTCAATAATGGATGGGTCAAATAGATTTGAACTTATTCACATCTACCTAATAACTAGCCTTTAATGATTATTTAATGACATTCTTTTACATACAGTAAAGAAAGAAGTGATATACAATAATTTAAAGCATTTTTAATGAATATAACAATGATACAATGATAATCATCATGACTAAATTACTTACTTGAAGCACACTTAATCCCTGTTAATTTGACAGGCTGATATACAGGAATCTACAACAGTTATTATAAAATTATAATATATTATCATGTACAAGATATTAGAAAGATATTAAAACAGTACACATTTTTTAAGAAGTTAGTGTAAAAAATGTAGGTTGAAATTATTACAAATATGTTTATATAACCAAATACACACCTGATTACGCCCCTCGTTAGAGGATGATACTTTTAATACTTTCAAAGGGTTTTGCTTAATTTTGATTTGAGCAAGAGGTTGAGTATTCGTATTTTGCACTACTTTGACCATTTGAGGCTGTCCTAAAACAAATATTTTGTAGTAATACACAGTGGTCTTTCATAAACTAATAAAGAATTGACGGGGACTAAATGTGGAATTTGTGAAAACAAAATAAACACAAGAAATTACTAAAAATAAAATTCTATTACAGGTCTGAAAGAACACGACGCCTATTACAAAAGATATCGTTTATGTTTCACTACTACTGCCAATATATATATTTCTTATCGTACTGGGACAACAACTACTTGGATATTGAGGTGACTAAACAATAAATAAAAATAAAAAACTAAATCGACGATATTAGCGTCGCTACTTACTAACCATTGGCGTCATGTATAAGGAAATTTACTATACTAGTATTCTGGGACATTGTCGTAGTCCTCCTTGAAATAGGGCATCCATTTACGGTTTTCACAAGGATATTTCTATGAAATGAACAGATGGAAATAAACTATTTCAATATTAAATAGCATGGTCAAAATGGCGACAATATTTAGGATAAGTTTGAAGGTCAGAAATCGTGATAGTCAACAGTCTAAAAAATAAACCACCTATAATCATTTAGCATCTGCTACTATCACACATAGTATATACACTTTAATGTAGTGATTAGTTAAAAGTACAAATAACAAAACAAGCACGCAAAGAAAACATTGACAATTTAGCGCCGGCCTCTCAATTTACCAGCTGATTGGATGACGCTGTTCACGTGTACTCAAAACCAGAAACCCCCGCCGGATTTATTTCCGGAAAAGGCGCGAAACGGACAGTGACATCTGCCGAAGGCCATATTAAATCTGGTGGCACAGATTATTCGCTACCATAGATTTATTATTTTTTTTATGTGACACCATATAAGTAAAATTTAACAGTACACCTTGCTTATTTTTTGTTCTACTTGAAACATTTTTAGATTTTAAATATGTTTTTATTTATTTAAAACTTACTCAATATATTTTCATTTATATAAAATATAGGTGGATTTGTAATAAAATTCAATTTGTAAAAAAAAATTATGTAGTTAATTCTGCCCTCGGACCCTGATTGAAGTATAAAGGTATAAAACAAGAGCTCTAGGTGTATCTTTGACATTTGCGTGCCTTATCAGTACATCTGGTGGGTATTAGGACGCAAGAGGATGTTTGTACTGTGTTCTCCAATAGTTAAGTAGTCGTTGGCAAAACGAAATAATTTCCGATTACAGCCTACCGTAATCAGATCAGATTTCATATCGCCAACATAACAGGCTAAGAGCTCTTAGCTTGTTCTTGTAAATACTGCTCGGTCGGTGTTTTGGCAATTTAAGCTAAACGTTACCAAGACTAAGTACATGGCTCACGGTAGCCTGAAGTCTAGCACTAAGAATAAAAGTCCTGAACCAGCCGTTAAAACATAAAGATTCACAAAAGTGAAAGAAAACACAAAAGTGGCCCTCCAAGCCTTGGTTGTTCACGAAAAAGCTAGAAAATTACCTACAGAAGATAAATTAGCATTACGAGATGAAGATTGTTGGACAAAGTTGAAGCAATAACGCCTGATAATGGAACCCATTACAGAGGCTATACGTCTAGAATTCAATGACAACTCTGTTCCTGAAGTCTTTACAAATCAAAGTTACTTTTCTTTTTACCTGAACTAACAATAGTGGAAAACGCCGTCAAAGAAAAGATTCTAGGCAATGTCGATCCAAGAATTGAAATGTTCCTCAAGTCCATACATTATGCGGCATACTTATTAGACCCTAATGAACAAGGGGCAGAGCTTGATAAGTATCAAGATATAGAACCATAGAAATTAATTTCTGAGGCTGGAAAACATTGTATTAACCGTCACGCGTAATTTTACATCTTACAGATCAAAATCGGACTTTTGGAGCCGAAATTTTGTGGGAAAATGTTGAGAAAATAATATTGTAGTAAGAGATTAACTGAATAATCTTAGCTTTTTCTTTTATTACTTGTTGGTAACTAAAGAAAGTTGAAAATATTAAAAGCGAGAATTGAAGTCGAACCCGATCCATATGAAATTTAGCAAATTTATTTTAATTTTCATTTCTGCCCGCCAAAATGGGTAGAAATCCATTTCTGCCCGATTTAAATTCTTTTTGCCCGATTAAAATCTACTGGACAGAAAAGATTTAAACCCACCGCCCATCTCTGTACGTAACACGCACAATTGGTTCTAACGAGTTTTGGAGGCCGTGAAGTACAAACTAAGAGCGACACTTAAGATGACCACGTTACGTGAAAACATGGGGATCTTGATGACAGAAGCATATATCGTGATATATGATATGTGTTCCTGGAACTAAATCTACCGGACGTCCGGCTCAACAAAGCGATAGCTGGATGTCGTGAAGATAATATGAGAAAGCCAATAATGAACTGACCACTGATAATGTTGAAGATCGTGCAAGCTAGAAAATATTAAGTTGGATCTTGCAAGGTTAATCCTGGCTAAACTAATAAATAATGAGTGATAATATTAATAATAAATGAAGACGGTTGCAATTTGAAACATTTTACTACTTAGCATTTTCGTTTACGTATCTAAATATAATAAAGTGTAATGATTGCTATTGATTTCTTTTCGCTTCTCTTACGCTTACTTTATATTTATAACTTACTTACTTTCGCTTAATTTATATTTATAACTTTACTAATTTATATTAATAGCATTAGATAATTTATGATTTTATAACTTTACTAGCGGCCCACGGCTTCGCCGCGTGAACTACATGACTGTTATATTGCAACCACCGGGGGGTGGATTCTTGAAAAATAAGTAGCCTATGTTGTATGTACCTTCGATTATCAACTAAATTTATTCCAAAACTCATTACAATCGGTCAAGCGGTTTAGATTTTTTATATAAACTGTCATCCCTTATTTCAACCACTTAGAGGTTGATTTTTAAAAAAATAAACAGCCTAATGTGTGACCCTGGATTATTTACTCCATTCATTCTAAATTCCAGCCAAATCGGACCGGTGTTTAGCCGTAAAAGCGTAACAGACAAACAGACAAACTTTCGCACTTATAATATAAGCATGGATTCTTGATCATTCGTGCGTTCATTTTGTTAATGGTTTACGATTTTTTCAATTTATAGTCTGTGGGTTTTCTCTATACTTGCTGTCAATTTAATATAAAATATAAATAAAGAATGAAATTGACTGTTGAAGAAAACACCGAATAAATGTGTTCATTTAATTGTTTTTGGAAATAATTTCTTAGTTTTTCCATAATTCCATATTATATTTATTAAAATGAATGTTTTTATAAGTTCTATTTGTTTGTTACTAGTATTTTTTTATAAAACAAATTCTACTACTATAGAAGAACTAAACATACCTCCGGAGCATATTTCATATGTTTTAAATTTATTCCCCAATTTAGCGAAATCGAGTCCAAATAATTATAACAAAAATTGTTGGGGATATGAATCTACATGTAACAAAAACGATTCATATCATGTCAGGCCTCGCTGTCCCGGAGATCATAGAGGTTGGGTAAAATCAAAAGAAGCACAATATGAAACATTTTATACCCAAGCCGATTTCGGTAATGTATTTATTTATACGAGGTTTGACCAGTATACTTTTTAATTATTCTGGCTATTGTTAATTGCCACAATTTATTTGATGCAGGTTACATTAAAGAGCAAATTCAAGAATTAATGGTAATGTGTGAAGCTTCTTATCCTCACGATAGCTCTTTAGAATGTTCTAAATACTTAAGGTTTGCATTTAATGTATGTCAGTATTTTATTATTTAGGTAAATTCCAGATATATATATATATTCTTGCCCTATTTATTTTCCAGATTTTGTAGAGGCCGTAACATTATGGTTAATTTCACTAGTTTAGTTGGCCGAGGTGACAATCTAAGGTATAAAATGGATATTTTAGGACCTGGTCAAATAGGTAATTAGACTACCTAATAATATTTTACCTTATGATGATTTTTATTATAAGAAATATTTTCTGTTATATTTCCAGGTGGTTATTGCCAGTTATATTCAGAAAGATTAATGGAAGAGGCAGAGCACATGAGTGCTTTGCAATCATGGGCACCTGAATTTGTAAATTTTGTTAGAACTTCAAAAAGACCTATTGTAGATGACATGTGTGATGTTGTAATAGATAAACCAACATATATTATGAAACTTGATGCAAGTAAGTTTTTCTATGGGTGAAGAAGAAAAGAATTTTGAATAAAAATGTAATTCATATTTTAAATGTTTATAATTTTAGCAGTCAATATGTATCACCATTTTTGTGACTTCTTCAACTTATATGCTACACTGCATGTTAATTCTACACATCCATCTACTTTTGGTAAAGATAATCATATTCTTATCTGGGAAACTTTCACGTATCATTCAGCATTTAAAGATGCTTTTAAAGCATTTACTGATAATCCTATATGGGATTTGAAAGAATTCAGAGGAAAAGTAGTGTGTTTCAAAAATGTAGTATTTCCTCTTCTTCCAAGAATGATATTTGGCTTATATTATAACACTCCCTTGGTGAGTATATTCTCAATGTATGTATGAATAATTATATTATATGCACTTTTATTGCTTGTTTATGCCACTCTCTGATTTAAAAATTAAAGTAGAAATTGTAATAAAAATTATAATTCTAGGAGAAAATAAGAAAGAAATTAAAGTTCACTATTTTTGACTATAAACATAAATATTACATTTTTTTTTAATATTGTGCAATGTGAAAAAATCTGACTATAATTACGATTGGTTGTGAGATTTTTTACACTCATTGGGTTACCTAAATTATAAATAAAAGATTCTCCCTGCCTGCCTGCCATCTACATAGGAGAAACATGCCTTTATTATTTAAAAATAACACCTAATATTTTAATGGAATCATCAGGTAATGGTGGAATCAGGTGGCAAATATATATATTGATTGAGAATCATTTTATAATTTGTTATAATGTAAATAATATACAATGTATAGAAAGAAGCTTTTTTTCCTATTTTCATAAAATCTTTTCATTCCTTTCAGATATATGGTTGCGAGAGGAGTGGTTTATTCCACGCATTTTCCAAACATATATTGCACTCATTAAATGTAAAACTACATCAAAGAGCCAATGACAAAGTAAGAATTACATTATTATCAAGAGGAACTACGTATAGAAATATTCAAAATGAACAAGAAATTGTTGAGGCCTTGCTGAGAAATAAACAGTATTATGTACAAAGGGTTGTGTATGATAGAAAGATGACATTTACGGAGCAATTGGAGATAACCCACAACACTGACATTTTAATTGGTATGCATGGAGCTGGATTGACACATTTGCTATTTCTACCTGACTGGGCAGCCATTTTTGAAGTGTAAGTATAATGTCATGAAAATCTTATTATGAATTTATTATATGTTAAATATTTACTGCACAAAATAAATTTATTGTGTAGTTAATGTATTATATTATAGTTTTGATAATTACTATTTACTAATTCTGTTTTTAGATTAGTAATAATATAGAGGTATATTTCGTGCAGTATGACCGTGTCTGAGTCTCACTCCAATAGTTATAGATTCATTTCCCACTCGGAGGAATGATTATATATTTACATTTCTTCACTCTGGCACTTAAGACAAAGTTCAGCGTTCAGTTCCGCTACTCTACTCGCAATGTTTCGATTCTCGATCCAGAACTATGTATATGTGTGTGTACAAACAGGGCAAACAAACTGACAAAAACATAAAAATCATACAAAATAAAAATCGTTATACATTCATATTTTATTACTCTGTATTTTGGTATCACCCTTAATTATTTTTTCGCAAATATAATATGAATATTATCTATATATTTGCTTGCGTACAATGTGTATAGACATACTTAGTCTATTACAGAATATGTTGTTTATATTATGTATTGACTGGTACATATTACATACTAGCCACGTGCTCCCGACTTAGCTTGCGTAAATTAAACTCTCAGCTAATATCAAAACGTTATATTATAGCAATTTTGTCGAACAAAATTTAAATTATTATAACTGTTCTTGTTTTGTTTATGAACTGATTGAAATGATATAAACACAAAATGTTAAGGAAAGATTACCAAAACACAGTGGTCTATACTGACAAACAGACTTACATTAAAAAATAAAAATCACTATTTTACATTCTATTACCCAATATTTTTTTATATATATTCCATGTATAGAAAGCGATTAGTTTCATTTTTATTATATGTACCTATGTAGAGATAATGTTAACATGGAGTAATTTAAATTTTCAGATATAACTGTGAAGATCCTAATTGTTACTCTGACTTAGCAAGGCTTCGCGGCTTGAAGTATGTCACATGGGAAGATCAAACGAAACTTGTGCAACAAGATCAAGTAAATATTTGATATTGATTTATTTTTTATAGTTTTTACATTAATAGAATTCAGTTTAATAAAATAAACCGTAACCTTAAGTTATACCACTCTTAACATAACGAGTTTCTTTGAGTAGATATTAAACATGGAATAATAAAATTATAATTTTTTACTATGTTTACTTGTTCATTCGGGTAGTGCAAAATAAAATACAAAAAAAAAAGATTACATTCTTTCTTGTCTCAGAAGTGCACTCCCTCACTCCCATTCATTTTTTTAACAGAGTGTTTAATAAACCTTCATCTAACAAGAGAACCGTTTTCGATTTGTGCCTATTTCTGGCACTTCGTGTACGTTCTCTACTAATCTAACCTACAGTTAAGGATTAAATAAGTCTGCTCAATCTGTGGGTAATAGGCCGCATAAATTATGTCTTTCTACTCTTCCTTGTATTACTACACGATCCAATGCTCTATGAAAGATACATACATTCATAGAGCATTCAAAATTTTTAAGCATACGTGCTTGCACAACTAATTGTCTTTATAAGATCCAGAGATTTTTAACATGTACATTTTAGTTAGTACTGCGTGCAGTGCACTTAATCTTCAACAAGCGCATTCAATTTCCTCCTCGTAGCTACTAGTATTTGTGATTGTGGACAGGAGGGAAATGGTTTCTGGATAAATAACAACTACACATATCCAACTCACTATATTTTTTACTAAATCTGTAATCTGTAATATAAATAAATACTTAGTGGGCAGCATTATTAATCGAGCCGCATGCTGCCGGCGGAACAGGTCCATGGGTTGTTCACTTCAAATTGTGATGATGTTGTTCTAGTTTTAATTATTATTTTAGTAAGATACAATGTACATACTGCAATTTTACTGACTGTAATCGTGTTCGGTTATAGGTACGGGATTCAAAGGAATGATTATGTTCAAATTACTTTCACTTTCACCGTTTTGGTAAACAGGACAAATCATTCATCATCAATTCTACCACCTAACACGCAATGTCTCGAATTCGAGCGAAAAGTGGAGAACGGACGGAACGGAAACGTGGGAACGGAAATCCTAAAAACTGTACTGGAAAAAGTGTAAAGCTAAAAAAAACATTCATATAATTTATTTTAAACATACTTTTTATTACTTTTGTTTATTTTTAGGGCAACGGGCCTGGAGGAGTGTCACACGCTAAGTTTACAAATTATTCATTTGATGTGAAAGAGTTTTTGAGGTTAGTAGAGATTTGTGCATCTTACGTTCGTCAAAGGCAAGACTTCAAAAACTTTATCGAAGCGTCAAAACTGAAAAAGTCACATGAGGAGCTTTAACAGTACAACAAAACTAAACAAATATGTGATATTTTTGTTTCTATTACTTAATATTATTTTTAAGGTTCTAATCTCGATTAACAAATCGAGAATAAAAGAGGAAGAAGCATTAACTAACATAAAATCATTCCAATCGTATGTGATAATTTTGATAATAAAATAACAAATCATGTATTTAATATTGAAAGGCAATATCTCTGTAAACAAGTCACAAGTGTAATTAATTTCAAAGCTCAGTAACAGTATTTTTAAACAAGAGGATATTTATCAGAAATAGGTCTTAAGCCTAACGATATTTATCAGAAATAAGTCATTTGCTTAGTACCGAAAGTCACAATCATAAACTCATTACATGGTGAAGTTTTTCAAGTTATTTAATTACGATATTTTTTTAATTATTTATATCAAATAACGATGTAAATTGTCCACACATTCCATTTATTTACTAGGCTTATAAATATTTTGAAAAAAAATCAAAGGAATACGGGTGTAGATAATTGACACAGATGTATTTTTAATAATAATAGGGTATTTGGCAATCCAATAAACAAAAAATGAATGATTAAGTACAAAATTAGCATTAATTATTTTTTTTTATTTTTATTGTAAATGTTACCGCCAAAACAACTGACGTTATGGCTTTTTCAGTAAGTTTTGATTGTTGATGTATTCTTTTTCGTAGAAACGTGTAAATTAATAATGGTGCCTCATAAAAGTGTTTCAATATGACAGTTAACAGAAGTTTTGATCTGATACAAGACATTAAAAATATATACATATGAAATAGTTGTGTGTTTGTGTGTCAGCTTTAATACTTGTCTGTCACTTTTAATAAAACTATCAAAACAATATAACTTTCAACTGTGTTTGTCTACTCCTATTATGAATTTCTAGAAATAAGTTTTATTTCTATTTGAACACGACTGATGGGAATTACTTAAATGTCGATCATATATTATATCTCTATATATGTATGTGGATATTAATTCAAACCTAAACAATGCAATCTGTGAAATGAAACATTCCTATTTTAGTGTGTAGGCGTTTATTCTTGTTAGAATTGTAAAAGTATAACTTTCATTTGCAAATACTTGTGTATAAGAATCTCTAGAGCATGTTATAGACTAACGTTATGTATTGTGATTGATTTGTTTATATATGCAATTTTCATTTGCCAAAATGAACTTGGATCTTCTGTGTGATATTGCCTACTGTTTTTATTTTATATTTTATATCAAATTTAAACAAAAAAATTAAATCTTGTGATCATATTTAAAATAATATAGCTTTATCTTAACGAATTTTGCAATTATAAGAATACTCAGAACCCTTATACAATTTTTTTATATATCTAAGTTAATTCTAATTTTGTTGCATGTTCATTTCGTAATAAAATCATTGCTGCTATATATCTTAGTTTTGTTTACAATTTCCCTTCGTCTCCTTTTAGTACATTATTTTTGTTATAAAAAATATCATTTATATTGAAAGTAATATCTATGTACATTAGGGTGGGCCAAAAAAAAAATTTTTTTTTCATTTGATACCATGAAAATATCTTCCAAGATGACGATAACATTATTCTGGTAAAGTTTGAGCTCTTAATATTAACATTAAGAGGTGGCGCTTTGTGATTTTTGATTTCCCATACAAATTGTATGGAAATATTTTTTTATTTTCTTTGGATTTTTTATGCGTGTGAATGGATAAATGTTAAGTAAAAACAAAAACTTATTCTTGTAGAGAATTTGACGATCTACAAAAAAGGGCAAATATGAGTTTTTACTAAGTTGACTCCTTTAAAAGTTATTCGAAGTTTAATTCCAATAACTTTTAATTGATTATAATATACATAGATATTCAATATAATATTAGTGACTCACAATCTCATTCAAAATCCTGAAAGCCTGTGTATATAAAGTTTGGCAGGAAGGTGAATATATATACGTACTATATGCTAATAGATAATGATAATATTTTAGTAAGCATAGAGACTCGGAAACTGAACTCTAAGGGTTAAGATGCGATGAAAATGAAGTGTAGCATAGTTCAGAAAATTGTAATTTTGCTATTATAACAAAACTTAATAAACTCTGTTTCTAGATTATTGAAAATTCCATCACTTCAAAAGTTGTAGGTCAAATTTTTAATGAAAATAAAGTTTATTTTTTCCGATTCAGTTGAAAGTTTGTCTATAAACATAATTTATAAAGACCATTATTTTTGTCAAATCTTTAGTTTAACTGTATTCGAAAGAAATATATTGTTGGAATTTAAATAGATTAGTAGTTTTATATTTTAAAAAAATGATATTTTAATTTATTATCGACCGTCCCAGTTTTGGGCGGAAAATGAGGAGCAAAATGCCCTGATACTAAGTTCGAGGCGAGCGACCATCTGGGGAGACCATCGTGTGGATCAGGAGACTTGCGGATGAAGCCCTGATCCGACGATGGAAGGAGGACTTGGGGTCCCCGGTGGCAGGCCTAACGACGGTGGAGGCGATCCGTCCCCATCTAAAGCGCTGGATCGAGAGAAGGTTTGGGGACCTTACGTACAGACCGGTGCAGGTGCTAACGGGGCATGGTTGCTTCGGCAAATATCTGCACTAGATTGCACGTCGGGATATGTCGCCGGCGTGCCATGTTGTAATGCGCCTATTGGTTCGGCGGATCACACTCTACCCGAATGCCCCGCTTGGGCCCCACAACGCCACGCCTTGGTAGCTGTAGTGGGTAGGGACCTCTCTCTTTCTAGTGTGGTGGAGGCTATGCTGGAAAGTAAGAGGAACTGGTCTGCGATGGTCTCCTTTTGCGAATCAGTCATTGCATTAGAGGCCGTGGAGCGGGTGCGCGAGACCAGCGTCAATGCAAACCCGCTCTACCATTGAAGGATAGAGAGCAGCAGAAGGCGGTACGTGCATCTCCAACTCCCCCTACCCTAGAAGAGCTACCGCGGGAGGGTTCTGGTAAGATCCTCCTGCAAAAGTTATCGAGGCTGCAGGTGCTCTGGAAGAAACCTCGGAGCACCTTGAAGGCGACGGTGGCCCACATAAGGTGGGCCATCCACCGAGCCGTCGTAGTAGATTGCGCGAGCGAAACTGCGGCATCTCAAGACGGTGGAGAGGGTTCCCGTTGGGTTTTAGTGGGTAGTATCGGACTCGTTGGTGAGTCCCAAAGTATCATCTGTTCGCAGGGCTGTTCTGCCTTTCTTGCGAACGGAAGGTCTGCGTAAACGCATTTCCCAGCGTAAAATAAACCA
>JAHESG010000155.1:0-24971 GCA_019049465.1 Dryas iulia moderata | reverse complement strand
CGTGGTACGAACGACCGAGTCAACGAAGTATTTATTAGTGTAAATGAAAATATCATATATTGATCAAATAAATATTTCTACCAATTTATATGGAGCGTACTTCGTGACATGTGAAAATTTGTGTATCACTGCTAATCAGAAGTAAACATTTTTACATATAATGGAATAAAACATTTTTTTTATTAAATTTTTAGACAATCTAAGAAGTCTATAATATGGAATATATAATATTATTAGTATATTAAGCTAATATAAGCGTATAGCTAGAAAACTACTGTGCTTAACTTATTTCTGTACCCTATACCATGGTATGATACAAGAGATGTATGTAACAATGATGACTTCTTTTCAGCTTTGTGTAACACTGGCTCACTTGTGCTGCCTTCTAAAACCATCTGATTTAAACGACATCATGGACCCTCTCATCTTCCATTTTGACTGTGCCAAGGCTTCATACACTCAATTGTATCACAAGTTACCGCCAGAAAATGCTTCCTGTTTGAAAATACTACAAGCGGCCAAATACGTTACAATGGACTTAACTGTGGAAAATGAAAGTCAATTGCAACCTCTGCAAATGTTACAGGAAATATTTATATGGGATGTATGATTTAAGTGGCAATTTGAGTTTAAATAATGGTGTCTAAGCTTTCTTGTTTTGGTAGGGCCGCCAACTTTTGGTTCGCAAGCCCTTTGAAGTGTTATTTGTGTTAATTCCTTTCTCACTTTTCATTTTTGTATTTTTATAAATGAAATGTAAAAAAAGGTTTTTTTGTTTACCTTTTAAATAAGTACTTAGAGCAAATAAAAAAAAAGATATGGGTCCTTGGTACCCACCAAGGAGCTTGGCTACACTATCAAATACTACCAAAATGTGAAGTAAGCTATTGTGTTTTAAACGATTATTCTGATTATAAAGTAAGTTTTATCTTATAAAAACGTTTAAATTATTATAATATAATGAGATCAAGATCTTGTAAGATCAATAGAAAATGGAATCCCATTGAAAGTTGTTTATAGATAGAAATAATTTATTTATTAGCAAAACATGTATTTATTTATGTCTTAGATTTACTAATCAAGTAATCGTATAAATTCCCCAATTTTATCGTACTTTTAGAAATAAATATTACTAATAAGGAAAGGTTTTTTAACGTTCATCCTAACAAGGGTTGCCATCTTAAAGATCTCTAACTTATTTTTGTCCTGGTATACGGTTACGTCAAAACTTGGATTTATGAGTACACAACCCGGACGTTAGAACAAAGTGCGTTTTAGCTATTAAGTAGAATGACATATGATTTTGATGGCCACTATTTTCTTTTATAAAATACATATAAAATTATGTAGATTTAAAAAATAAAACTTTTTTGAGTTTAGCACTAAGCAAAAATCTCATATTTTATTTATTTTTCTGTGACCAAAACCCGAACTACAAATATAATCTAGCCAGGACGCCTTCTTCTAAAGTAGGACTAATCCGGGGAAACCCCAACGTATGACAACCCTAATCTTACCTATATTTAACTATATCTTCCGTAAAGAATTTTAAAGAAATATAACGTTAAGAAAAGTAACTTGTTTTTATATGATACTGTAATGTCAATAATATATAAAAAAAAATTATTTGTTTTGTTATTTATTAACAAATAAACTTTTAAAATTTATGTTGTTTTTTCTTCATCTTTAACTTCGTAAATTTGTTTGTAAGGCGTACTCTTCGGAAATACTGAACCAATCATAAAAAAACTTTCCCAATTAGAAAAGTACACTATCCAGGAGTGCTATAGGCTATATTTTATTATGATTGAACAGAAAGTTATGAGTTTCCTAGAGGGGTTCGAATAGTGGATACAACATGGGTATTTTCAAAAGGCGCGTTTACCTTCACCTTAAAGGCCGGCAACGTCCCTGTGGCTCCTCTGGTGTTACACCACTGGGGCGTGGGCGACGGTGTTCACCTAACACCGATTGAACCGAACGCTCGTTTGCCTTGCCTTTTTTTTGTAAAAAAAAAGAGAATGAATGATCCAGATCACGTGGCGACGCCGTGAGCGGTTTGCTAGTTTACTATAAAACGTGAAATTACGTTATATTACATACACTATACAGTCATAGGCCAAAGTACATGTTGCACAATTTTATGACATAAAGTAATAAATAAACAACCGAAGAGCATCATTACATGTATGTAAGTTGGGCCGTAGTGGCGCAATGCACAGCGTTTCAGTGTAAACGCGATGGTTGTAGGTTCGATTCCCACTCGCGAAAATGATTATATATTATTTTTGTTTCTCCGCTCTGGTACCTAAGACTGAGCTCGGCCACTCAACTCGATATCGGCCAGAAAGTGGAGAACGAAGTATCTTCACATTAGGTTATATATAGGCATAGCAGGGTAGCAGGAAAAAAATAATAAATAGAAGTAAACACCAAAATATTGTTTGTCATTTCACGTGCTACTTTATCAGTTGTGTTTATATAAAAATATAAGGCAAAATAATGATTAACAAGAACTGCGGATCTATAAATAGTTATAAAAAAGACAAACATTCGTTAATAAAGACGCAGAAAGATAAAGGTGTTGCTAAAGCCAGTACGATCTCGATATTTGTGAAATTATAATTAGGGGTACACAGAGATCATTGACGTAAATCTGCGGAAAGGTCGCAGATACGATGATTAATTCTAATTAAATTTATCTTTATGACCCTCATTGTAGAAAGTACATAATTATGTTAATGTAATATTGTAAGTAATTAATAGTTTACACTAGGATATTCTACGATATGGTGTAGTGATTTAATAAACAAAATTTTCCTTTAACGGAGACTACTATTCCTATTCCTTTAGATATGTTAGTATGTTCTCTAATTTTTTTCCCGAAATCAAGACATTGTTGAGTGGCGAACATAATTTCAATATATTTCGAATATAAAACTCTACGTAAATAATTTATATATTTTCTTATTAATAATCAAATCCTCGAATAATATTATCATTTCCCCAAATGTCAATTGAGCCCATAACCGTAGCATTTACAGTCAGGTGCTATTCCACTCCACAACGGCCTCTTAAATTTATATTTTTAAGGTTGTTTCTTTTAGAATATAAATTTAATATGGACAAAAGTTTACCTTAATAGAGTAGATACAGTTGAAATGTTTCATGTGTTACCATAATGCTATGTTAATATTGAAATTAAATTTAACTAAAAACAAAAAAAAATAATTTTAAGCTAAAAAAGTTAATAATTTCATTAAGTTAACTGACATAGAAAAAGTTCTTATTTTTTTAGATTAAAACATGTTTTTACAAACTTTTAACTTTATATAATGTTTTATATATTTATTACTTAAGAATTTTTCTTATATAATATTTAAATATCAGCACAGATAATTGCTTACAATTTACTTCGTTATATCAACACATGTATGTACATGACTTATTCACGCTTATAAATTAAATTACGAGAGTTGTCTAGACTGACTGAATTTAGTTTGAGTTGGTTTTATCTAAAATTTATGCGTAAAATAAATAGAGATACGTTTGTAACAATTTCTATACATTTACAAGGACATAACATGGTTTTATGAACCTATTAAGTTTGCCGGTGGTGCATGGGGTATAAAGTGTGTGTAAACGCAACTAGTTCTGGGTTCGAAGAATTGGAATATTCAATATTTCCATTTTCTTCGCTCTGGTGGTCGAACCAAAGCGGGGCATTGAGTTCCGCTAATTAACGCGCAATACCTCCAGAATTCGGCGGAAAATTTGGAGTGTCTTAACACTAGTGTTAAGTCTTAACACATCTAGGTGTCTTCTGCTTACCGTATAACGCTATAAATAATAATAATTTAATTTAGTATAAAGTCAACAATTTTTTTTATTACTATCCTGTTGTGTATAGTGAAAATGGAGGTGAAAATGAGGATATATTTTTTAAAGTTTTTCTTGGGATAAGTAAGCATTGACATCAACATAACAACTGACACTGTTTTTTATTTTCTGTCTGCTATAAAATATAAGGGCACTAGATTTACATGGCTTTTCTTTTTTCAAGTAATTTTGTAATACATAAATCAATGAACTATAAATAATAATACAAATCAACATTTTTCCTGTGTTCTCTCGAGTACGTTTAACCCATATTTATAAATTTATATAATGTTTTCATAGGGAAAATCCAATTACGCCACTTTATCCTCATCTTTTATATTACTGTAATTATTTAAAAAATCTTTATTAAAATCAGTTTATTTGAATTACAATAATCGTAGGTATTTGATATAGAAATCAGAGAGAATTTAGTGTGATGACACTTTGTCCTCCACTTTCCGTCCGAAATATGGACATTACGTCTTAGGTGCCAGAGCGGAGAAATAAACATAATATATAATCATTTCCCCAAATTGGAATCAAACCCACAAACCAAAGCGTTTGCAATCAAATGATCTCCGTGCCGTACCACGACGGCCTTTTATTTAAGAGTAAGCATTATAAATCGTTCTAGGTACTAAAAAAAATACATAAACATATTTTAAAAACGAAACTACTCCACATACTTTCTTCTACATACTCCACATACGTCCTACGTTTTCGTAACTTTAATATCAATTAAATATGATGAGAAAATTGTAAAAGAAATTCTTCCAGTATACACTGTTTTTTTAATTAATTAACATTATAAACAAAGCAAAGAATCTATTTAGTATTGGCGTCATAAATATTTAAGGGCAATAATAAAATAGGTAAAGGTAAAGCGCGGCGTTAAGGTCCGCCACTTAACACGCAAGCCTCCGAATTCGGCGGAAAGTGGGGAATGGAGTGTCTTAACACTAGGTTCCCTCTGCCTGCCCTGCTGTGGGCGGGATACAGCGTGAAGCTAAAAAAAAAATAATAAAATATTTAAACTTATTCTAAAACACTTTAAATAGTGGATACTTATACACATACTTGTTAGTATTTGATATAAACCTAGGCAACGCTTAAGCGTAGTCTGTTCGCGGTTTGCAACGCATAATCGCCAACAGCATTTCTATTTCTAGAAACCACTGGATCTTCAAGCTACATCAAGATAGATTCTACAGTTACTCCCACACGAACCGGCTTATTGATGTTTACTTCATAGATACAATGTAGGTACCGATATCGCTACTGCGATATGAGAAGCAAGCCAAAGCAAATCTAATATTGATATTTGTTACACGTGCCGATATGTATGAAAGTAATTACTTAGCTTACTAATAATATGTCGAACGTAATTTTATGTCAGTATAATTTATAAATATTATCACTCTGCTTTTTTGCAAAAGAAAAGGATTTATTTCAAATTGATTTAAGAATGAAAACATTTTTGTATGTTAACTAAAAAGTAAAAAGTAAAATTTTAATGGGTAGAGCAATCATTGTAGAAAATTTGATTGAATTCTTAATAACGTGAATAGACGTCGTAAAAATGATTTTAAAAGAATGCAATTGGTTGCAATTGTATATAAATTGTTCTTTGTGGGCGTACAATAATTCTTATTTTCAGTATTTTATGATATAAGTATAAGTATGTGGATAGGTACAAATCTATCCTTTTGATCGCTGCCTGTAAATGAAAAATATACACGAGAAAATTTATTATTAGGGACATTTATCAACGTAACAGACCACGAAAGAAATATCTTATTCTATTTTCCACTTTACCTGTTTATGCACCACAATCTTAAAAACTCCTTAACCAATTTAAATGTAGTTTTGACAATTTTTTTTTGGTAATAAAAAAAAAACAACTATTTAAATTTTGTTCGACAAAATTGCTATAAAATAACTGTTCTATTAAATTGGTTGAAACTTCTATTTACACAGGCGCAGCCGCCAGCAGGTCGATAGCTACCTATACCTAGATACCTATTATAAATTTACAGACAAGTACTTTATATTATAATTCTACTAGTTTGAAATATAACGTACTTATATAATAAGTATTTGTGTAATTAATTTACATATATACGAATATAATATAAATATTTAAATATATGTATATTCTAATGTAGTTTAATTCCATCAATTCAAATTTAATAACAAAAAAATAGCCTCCTCAATTTACAATTGAGGAAGGGCTGATAGTGTTAAATAAATATTTATGAAAGCAAACTCGTTAGTTGTAATCTTTAACCGCTTTTAAACCAACTAAGTTCTGTTTGCGAAGACGTTTAAGATAATTTCGGTATATTTTTTCTTCCTATATTGCAAGATCAAATCATTAGAAAATTTCATGAAATAAAATGTTATGGTAAAAGAATTATAGTACCAATATAGCATAAATATTTTTAGAAAACTAGCGGCCCGCTCACGGCTTCGCCGCGTGATCTATTTCGTTATATTGCAAACCTCGGGGGCGCATTTTTAAAAAATAAAGTAGCCTATGTTTAAGCTTAGATTATCAACTATATTTATGCCAAAATTCATTACAATTGGTCAAGCGGTTTAGATTTATCATATAAACTTTCATCCCCTATTTCAACCCTATAGAGGATGAGTTTTGAAAAAATAAGTATAGCCTATATTAGACCCAGTCACTTTTAATACTTTCATTCTAAATTTCATCCAAATCGGACCGGTAGATTAGCCGTGAAAGCATGACAGACAAACACACAGACTTTCGCATTTATAATATAAGTATGGATGCATAAAAAATTGAACGAATTCGAATCCGCTCCTCTTGAGACCGTAAAAAACGAACGCATGGCTTAGTGGTCAGACTGAATAGATAGTTTCCAAGAGGCGCAGGCTCACGCCAGGTGCGTTTAAGTTTTTATACGTTTTCTAAATAATACTTTTAAATGTTAACATTAAAAATTTCAGATGTATATTATATAGATAATAGAATGTAATTATACTTGTCGGGTATGCTTAGCATTTTGTTAATAGCAATAGATTTTTCTAATCATCAATCATTATCATCATCTTACTTACTTCTTTTAGAATATTTCATATCTTCTGACAAACACTAATAAACGATTAGTAGCATACTTAACTATTTAATATTTAACAATGTTATCTATTAGAACCTATACTTAAACAGTTATTTGAATAACTATAACGTTAAAACGTGACTTAAAATAAAAACATTTTAAGTCTTTAGAATGTAATGCTACGTACATTATTTGTATCTATTCACATAACACGCGTTAAGCTCGTGATCGTTTTATAGTTATATTATATCTACAGCTAAAACAAAAGTAAATAATTGTTTTTTCTCATATATAATGATAACGGGAGCTTTGCGTAAATATAGAGGTCAACGCGTAGTACCTAAATAGTCCAGGCCTGGGGGAAATTACACTGTTTATAACAATTATTTATAGATTTTTAGCATTCTGAATATCCTTTTAAAGGAATAATATAATGATGCAATTTTGTGTATATATTATAATCATAATTTTATTTTTAAAAATTCTATGTAATTTCAAATTGCTGACTAAAAAAATTAGTTTTTATCAATCTTGGTAGGCGCATTCTTAAGTAAGGTACCATGAGCCATTGTTTAGTTTCTTTTTGTATACCTAACCATATTATTTTCACTTTTTCTATTTCTTTCTCACTTCAAAAACGGCTTACAGTGTAATTAGAAAAATAAACCAAAAAAGCTATCAAGAAGAGTTATAAGAGGCCATGTGCAACATTTTATTTTAACAATCTTGAAACAGTCTTAAAGGAGATTTCATAAATAAATAAACAGCTTCACGCTATATCCCGCACACAGCAGGGTAGGCAGAGGGAACCTAGTGTTAAGACACTCCGTTCCCTACTTTCCGCCGAATTTGGAGGCTTGCGTGTCAAGTGGCGGAACTTAACGCCGCGCTTTACCTCGACACCAGAGCGAAGAAAATGGAAATATAATTTCCACTCCTCGAGTGGGAATCGAACCCACAACCAGTCGCTTACAGTCACACTCTTGTGCCACTGGGCCACGACTGGCCACGTTTCATTTAAAATTGTAGATACAGATAGAAGACACGTTTACCTCAAAACACGTTTTTTACAAAAAAAAATGTCGTATTGTATAGATATTGTTAATCATCAAAATTTACAATTGAAAATGTCAGGTCTTCTTACAAAAATAACTTGTGGAAATGGACGTTTCGGTCACACGTTAAACTGCCTTGAAAATTGTGTTCTTGTGTTATTTTTATTTCATATAAGATTTGGAAGCGGAAATACCACATTAAATATTATACAATAAATTATAATTATAAAATATACGTTTATCTTTTTCTCTACGAAGGACGTATTGGATACGGCTTGATAGTTTTGCTGCTAACACATTAGTCGCGGTTCAATGGTTGCAAGACCAAGAATAGGTTATCGCTTGTTCACGTTTGTAACTTAGTAGGTACTTAATAAAGTATAATTTTTTTATTAATCATTTCCTTACTATAATAAAATAGTCTTTCTTTGTGGAATCTTCCCAATTAATATAAAAAATATCATGTTCTCTTACACAAAAAAATATTATAAAAGAAATATAAACAAACGGTGAATGTTTATTAAATATGCACTGCTTTTGAAAGTTACGATTCAGTATGATCATATGTCAGAAAACTGATCCGTTTCCTCATCACTGTTGTGCGATTATTTCGAAGAATCCAGGTCATCACAATAACATGATGGTAGCTAGCTATTCATTATTGTACGAGTACATCAACTATTGAAGGTACCTAATTAAAAAAATATAAAATTATTATTGTTATATATAAAAAGATCTTTTATCTTCATGACTTTTACACATTTTGAAATTATATTATTTTAACCGGATTAATCGCTTATATTTTTGGTATTCGAAAATACAATTTGGAAAACGGGACGGTTCGGACACTTAATAGATCGTGTTCAAAAGATAGATAAGGTTTTTAAGGGATAAAAATAGCTTCATTTCAAAATATTATTACATATATATTTAAAAAAAAATCCTGTACCAAAGCATTAATAATGATGAGCTCTATAGATTACAGGCTCGTTTAACTTTTAGATAAAGCAGTCATCTTAAATACATAAGACTAGGAAATAGAATTTTAAATTGGGTCTATAAAATGCAAGATATATAATTTTCGTATAAACTTTACTTACTAGATGTTTTCATAAATATTACGCGAATACAATAATTATTCTTCTTTGCAGCTCTTATTTGAACATATTTTATAACCTGCTCCCTGCACCTACATACCTATAAAATCATTTCAAAAAAATATTTTATAATCAGTAGATCTATAGTATAATACATACAGAAAAATAAATTAATATAGTTGTATCCATATGAAAAAGGTGTACCATCACCTACATACGGTAAAGCAACGTGAATTGACGATGTTTATTGAATTAATCTACGAAATAAGATATAAAACAATTCTTGTTGTGTTTTTAAATGAATTCTGTACCTATTTATAAGAATTCAGAGTTATGTAAATTTATTCTACAAAACTTCCTAATTCTAGCAGTTGATTGTGAAATTATAATTATAAAAGTATCATTTTCTTTTGTTTTAGTAATCTTATTAGTTCCACATAGTTGATTGACCTTTGCTACAACAGGTTGATATTCATACAACTAAGAATATTTTCTAATAAACATGTCCTACACGGTTACACCTGCTAGAGCAGTATATACCTTCTACGTGTTGCACTTTCTATATACTTGTATAATGCACCATAAGCGCCTGTGCAAACTTCTATTCGGCTTATATAATTAAGTATATCTTGGAGAAATATCTATATTATACAATGTTTCTTAATTCAACAAATTGTCATTGTTTTTCTACCACAATGAGTAATAAGTAAATACTGCATACATGTGTTTTACAGTTACTGGTAGACACTGCATTAAACTTGTACCTACAGTGAGATTAAACGATGAGGTTAAAAATAATTTGTACGTCTATGCATGTGTCCTCAAATTAATATTTAGACTGTAAATCTTAAAATCTTTTATTTTAGCAAGGCGAGAATATTTTTTTTAGGCTCATGCTGTATCCTGTACACAGCAGGGTAGGCAGAGGGAACCTAGTGTTAACACACTCCGTTACCCACTTTCAGATTTCTTTAAGTGGCAGCAAGGGTATTTGACTTTAATGGATCTATTTTTATTTTAAAACGTATCAATCAAGTAAAAGATTTGTATCAATGTTTTATACAATTAAATTCGCAAAATTTTCACGCAAGAGCAGATACCTAAAATGATTTATTATAATTTCTATAGTCACATCTCTTAGTTAGTAGAAGGTCCACCTCAAAGGCCGGCAACGTCCCTGTAGCTCCTCTGGTGTTGCAGGGGGCCGTGGGCGACGGTGTTCACCTATCATCAAGTGACCCGAACGCTCGTTTGCCTTGTCCTTTTATAAAAAAAAAAGGTAGGAAGAACTAGGAAGTGGCCTAGTTTTTCCACGGGGACCAACGGTATTGTCAGACATTTTTTTTCAATTTTTTTTTGTTTTAGTCCGGTTTGGGGTAGTCTTTTTCTACTTTCTAGTTGTCGTCTCGTCGTAGTCGTCCGATATAGAGGACGAGCTTCCTGGATGGATCCTTATATAGATATTATAGAATTTTCTAGATGTTTTATAAATTTGTTAGTGCTGTCTGATACTTGAATATGTGCCTGACTCAAATGGATAATATTATTTCCATATAAGTATAAATGCAGAAATTTGTTGGAATTTCACTACAGGGTTGCACAAATTCTTATTTTAAGCATGCGCCGGCGCCGCTGCGCTTGTATGTGTGAATATTGTGTATGTGTTAGTGTTTGTGACACTGTCATATAATATGTATGTACCAATGTATTTCAAAACCAAAGGTAATAATTAAGGCAGTAATGTAACGAAAGCATTATGGCCTAGCTTTGGGTAATGTTAGTATACGAATTGCTTTAGTTTCCAGTAATAGCATAAAGATACCATATCTTTATGCTATTACTGGTAAAAACGACTGCATATTAAGCAGGATGTAATATATTTTACTTCTTATTTAAACACGTGAAGCTACTTCTTTAACAATAATTACCCTGGCATCTACCTCTCATGGAATGTTAGTCAAATATGAATTTATCATTACTTCGCCAATTAGGAGGTAAACAAGTTAGTACATGTGAGGACTCATCTGAACTTTGCACTGAAAGGAGGACAGTGACGTCGACCTCGACGTTTTGAGACGTATCAATAGCTGGAAGTTGGACGCATGCGTAACTTCTTGCGCCTGTGTGAGTGAGTGTCTGGTGGAGCACGCGGACCCTGCGTGCTACATTATCTCTCTCTTTCCTTTGTAGCACTCCATCCCTCTCATTCGTAAGCATCTACTGGGGAGGACCGATTATACAAGTTTTAAAATACCTCAGTTATTGCGTTAACCCTCAGTCGCGTTCGAGTTGTGCTTCAGACCAGTCGCTTAGCCACATCGTGACAAACGTCCGCAATTGTGATCAAACATTTTAAATTACAGATTTGAAACTTTACTCTTGATCATACATACAGAGGAATCTGAATCGTAGTCCGACGATTTCTAAATTTTTATTACAATAAGGTAAGAATTTGTTCTGATAATGAAAGTATTCAACGTTGAGTTTTTATGGGGAAATAGCTCAAAAAATTAAATATAAAAGAAATAAAATATATAAAATACGAATGGAAGCTACTGGCGAATATCTTGGCACCACGACATGCACAGAAAATGGCCGACATAGATGCATTGGTTAGGCGCTTTCTCTTTCCTCGTTAGACTCGATTTGGTTTTAACACTTTCCCACGAATATTAATATGATTAAATGGGCTGAATTTACATAAATATTTAGGAAATTACATTCATTATGTCAATTATTACTTTAAGTACAAATGTGGTATTTCGTATTTTTTAAATTAATATTTTTTCAAATATTTAACCAGTTTTCGAAAAATAATTTACGAATATTATTATTTGATTAAAATTTTATTGTATAGTTACATTTCACAATTTATGTAATTTAAAATACAACTTTGGGTAAGATTTAAGATATTTTCGTAACAATTACGAGTGATGGGAGGGTTTTTTACTGAGTTCCGAGGATTGACTTTTTATTTTTATTCCATAAAAGATGCATTACCTGTTTGGATAGCAGTCGTATGTCGATCAACAGTCCATTGTTAAGAGTTTCTAAGAATTTCTTTTTTGCTTAAAAGGCTCGGTCCCCGGGAGTACCTTATCACACAACAGGTATCCCTTTTGAGTTCGTTTCGGTATTAAAATTATTTGTTGTAGCTTAGTAGCTAAGGGCGTTTTATTCGAGAGCTCAATTTATTTTTTGGTAGGAAATTGACAGTATATAACTAGTATATAGGGTAAAAAATGTAAAACTGCCTTGCATAAGTATTTAAAGTTAATATTTGCTTGTCCAAGCACTGTTTATAAGTAAACCTTTTTAAGAATATTATTTAACATTAGAAGAGAATATACGTTCCCATAGAATTTTATACAAAATTCTTCCATGACTCACTTTAGAGATTAAAGTCCGGTCTCTTATCAGCATTTCAAACTATTTCCTCGTTTATTGTTAAACAACCGTTACTTTTTGCTTCTTTTAAAGTTTACTCATTTTATCTTCTATGTGCCTAATCTTCTTCTAATGTTATGGTTTATTATTGTTTACTTTATTTAAGTGCCCTTTACATATTTCTTACTAATTCTAATGTTTTTATTGATTTTTTATGAGTATAATTTCAAAACTACCCAAGTTTGTTTCATTTTCAACTGTTATGCGTAATGTGGCTGTTTTAAAAGACATTTAGCTAAAACATTTAGCTAAGTGTCGTCTTCTTGTTATCATTCACCAAATTAGGTACTTGTTTCATTTTATATTTCACGTCGACATTATGAAAGATTTAAGTTTTTTCTATGTTATTATAATGTTTGCTAAAATAAAAATACTTTATCTTGTTAGAAGGTAAAAAGAAGATAAGAAGAAAAGATGATGTCCAGCTCAGCCATGGAATTACAAATCGAGGAAGCCCCTTTAGCGTTACGTCGCCTGTGGAATCTTACCCGGGCCCGTCTCGCTGGTACTTCCACCGCTTTGCATGAGGAACCAGCTTTAGTAGAGACTTTACTTCCTGCTCAGGTACCCACTTATTTTATCTACACATGTTCAAAGCTATAATGACATAAAATACTACTTTCATTTACACAAACTAAAAAAGTAAGTAATGTTATTTGACATAGATGTTAATTTGACAAATATATTAAATCATATTTTTAATTAAAATTTAATTATATAAGTGAATTAGATAGCTTGGTATATAACAATTTAGAAAATTTCCACACAAAAACCAATTTCAAATTAGTCATACCCAAAGCATACCTTATCTGTACCATCGTAACGAGTGCTTAATTAAAATAACAATTAACTTTTTTAAGATAAAAAAACACTATCTCACTTCATTTATTTATTTTCATACATTACGTACAACTATTTTTGGCTGATCAATAACGTAAGGTCGTAGCGGCCTCGCTGAGGCCTGCTGGTTTGTTTAAACAGGAAATTTATATTTGTGTATACCTTTCAGTAATATTGAAATTCTTTAATGTCCTGTCACTTGTGAAGTCAAGGGCTTCGCGGAGTACGCGTATTTGTCTGACCTCCTTTTGCTATCATAAATGACCGTAATCTTCGTAGATATTCTCAGATTCACCTCCTGACACGAGATCTTAACTGCGAGCATCTAAGTCAAGATTGTGTCTTATCCTTATTTTACTTTATGATCATAAGATATGAATGACCTACATTCAATTACTATAATTACTTTAAAGATATAGTAAAAAGATATTAATTGCTTAAGAACTAGCGACCCACTCGCGGCTTCGCTCGCATAAACTCCATGGCTATAGATAACCCGTGTTCTCGCTAAGTCAAGCGATTAATATTTTCATACTTATTTTCCTTCCCTATATCATTTCATTAGAATCTTAGTTTTAAATTTGATCTTAGTAAATCGAAAAGTTGTTAAATATATTGTTAATTATAAATATTATACATATTTAAATTTTTGTTGTAGGAACCAGAGGTGACCTCAAAAACCTGCGTGCCAGTCCCTAGTGACTACGAAAGTGATGGCGAAGAAGCTTTTCCAGAACTAGAAGTTCACGTAAGTATACAATTTTTATTTATTTTGTTTATTTTTCCTTTTTCTTTTTTAGAATTACATTAACTCAACGATACAAAATGGAGGAATTTTATTTTTATTCAAAATATATAGATTAATTTCAATATGTGCCCTTATAAAAAAATGAGTTTTCAACATATATATATATTTTAATTATATCAAATTTTGCCGAATAATAGAGAAGTATCGCATCATTAGAATGGCATATTTTTTGTCATATATTATAAATATTCTGAAGCTGTTTACACAGTTGCTTATGCGTTTAACGTAATTTTGGCACAATGTTACTCTATTTTAAAAGCGTGAACTGCCGTGATCGCCACACCCACCGCTCTCTAGTTATCTTCCAATTGACGTCATATACTGACCCCCTGCGAGTATGATATAAAAATAGTTTATATGTAACTTGAGATAAGTTCATTATTATTTTTATTCTTAATTAAAGTTATCTCGTTCAGACTGTCTTCACGTTGGCTTCTTATTGATGAAAAATTTGTAGCGCTTCAGTCATATAATTAGCAGACTAAGGTTAATAACACTTATTTATAATACTAAGGTTTCCACTTTTTTATTTTGGGTTCGATAAACGAATCCATTTGTAAAAGTATACAGATGTTAATAAGTACATATATAAATATGCACGTGACTTATTCGAGTTACCTGCTTTTTTTTGCATTACATTTTTATTATTTCTAACGGAACGATGTGTGGGTGTAGTAGTTTTGTAAACATAAGCGAAAAAACTGGTGGAATGTGTTTTAAAAATAGAATTTACGTTCCTTGCTTTGGACTTTGATCGAGACAAATCACAAGCAATCGAGGCAATTGAATTTTATTAAGCAGACGCGCAAACAGTATTTCTGTTTTTCTGTTGTCAAGTGTCCTTGATGTCTACAATACGACCATACCTTTTATTGTTCGATCAAAGTTACAAGGTTGTTTAAACAAAAGTACAAAAGGTATTCTAATATAATAACGTCTAATTTATAATAAATTTTTCTATTCATTATAAATTTAGTACATTTTACACACTTACCTTAAGATAATTAATTTTTATAGCAATACTTTGGCACTACTATTGAAAACATTGTGTCGTAGAACATTACAACACAATATGTTGTGCCAAATTTTGTCAAGACACGAGATTTAATGATATTTTTAACTTCCGTTATTCTGTTTTGGAGCGGCTCGCAGTCGCGGAGTAGCCACATTTCCTAATTGACCTACCACTTAATCAATATGTTGAAAACTCTTACATGTTTGAGTTGTGACTGCAATTTGTGCAACTGCCTCGGTATAGATATCATAAAGGTGGATAATATTAATTGATCACTTTTATTAAATCGAGTAATAAGAATCTATTTTAAGATTTTTCTTAAATATCCGCACTCTATAGGAGAAACCAGAGCTTCCAATTCGGCCTTTGTGGAACGAAAATGTTTATGAAAAAGAAGTTCTGCTGGATGCCAGTACCCTGGGAGATGTGCCTGCCGTATACCGCGTACCGGCGCCAGCGCCTCACCAGATGCCTGTCATCGGAGTTTACATCGACCCTCGAGTCAGGACTGGCTTCAGATACAAAATTAGACCGATGCAGGTGAGACGAGAAATTTAATTAAATACTCTTAAAATATTCATCACGATTCGTTGCCTGTTTAAGAAATCGTTACATTTCGTAATCATAATTAGAAGTGTCGTAGATTGCTCTAATTAAATGATTTCAAACAGCAATCTTCCACATTTCCGTTTATGGTTATTTCGTAGTTGGGCAATTAATTTCGTAACATTAATTTTGTTGTGACGATTTTTTAATACATTTTGTTCAATGTGGCTTGATCATCGACTCGTCAAATGTTAAAAAAGCTTTTGTACCATCAATGTGATGTAAATTGTCTTCAAACCAAACAGAAAAACTACGAAGATCCATATTAGATGAGGGCAAAATTTTTCATTTTGAACCGCTACTAAAAAACAGCTATGTACAAAGTCACTTTTTATTTTTGAAGAATTGAGTTCGGATTTTGAATAAGTCGGTTTATCTTTTAACATGCAATTGTGTTTATTAGACCCCACTATTACTAAGTGTTTTCGCTGATTTTATTATTTTGCAATTAAATTTGTTAAAAAAAGTTAATTTTTAATTTACATAATATTAATAATTTGATTTTATAAGCTATTGGTATATTTTTGCAAGATTTGTTTTTTCAGACTTCAGGAGGATGGTGAGTTCTTCTTCGATAAAATCTTGCAAAAATGTCCTATATCTAAAGACTAAGCGAAAATTCTTATTTAATTGTTCGTTTCATTCTTAGAACTAATTTCAATGGTTTCATTTAAAGAATTTTCGCAAAGTTTAAATGAATATTATTAAATATAAATGATTATTATTTTAATTTTCTATATGTGGTACACACTGAAAAGTAAGGTTGTCATATGCATACATATATTGCGTGATAATAAATGAATTCCTCGTTTTCATTAATATGTTTTTGTATTAGCATTATTAAACCTTATATTTATACTTTACGCTTGATTACGCCTAAAAAACTGTAATATAATAACTGGTATATTTTACTTTAATTATTATATCAAACAAATATACCAAATTAAGTATATGAATGGCAACCTTACATGTAAATGTTAAAAGATACCGATATTAACACAGTAGCTAAAGCCATTATATTTGGTAATATTTTGTTATATTAACTCGAGTCCGAATTCAATTCGTATGGAGCATTGGTCAATTTTAGCGGTTCAAACAATTGGGTTGCATTAGGTTAGTGGGGGTTAGACAGTGGGTGGCAGTGTCCGTTGCTGACATTTACAGAATGAAAATATCATCAACGTTCAACACTGTTGACTTGCCTGTATTTGCCACTGGTTGTGTGCCGTTGTAGGCGATGGTATGTGGATCGTCCAGTTTTTCAGACCTACGCCCAGAGAGGCGCTCACAAAACAAACATCAAGAAAGCT
This sequence comes from Dryas iulia moderata, assembly GCA_019049465.1. Taxonomy (NCBI): domain Eukaryota; kingdom Metazoa; phylum Arthropoda; class Insecta; order Lepidoptera; family Nymphalidae; genus Dryas; species Dryas iulia. Next base: position 7,828 of record JAHESG010000155.1, on the reverse strand, counting down.
CGCTGTTACCCGACAGGTCCGACTGACATTCTGGCCGGCAGCATGTTATAGGTAAACCATAAGTATCATTCATAAGGGCTTCACGCCATTCTCATATTTTGGTCCCCATAATTATTAAGCATTCATAATATTCAATACATTGGGATTACGTTTGTACGTTATGAGAGTCACATATTACACATTTATTTAATCATATGATACACATAAAACATTAAAATAAATATCAATAAATTGTAAATTATATTCATTTTATTTTTAACGTACAATTATATATGTATATGTACATAAATTTAAATAATGGCTCAATATTGGAACAATAGTAATAATAGTATAGAGCTTTTTCCCTTTTCCGGAGCGATGTATAAATCATATTTTTAAATATTTCAGAGTTTGGACGCTCCTCTACTATCGGTGAAGCCCCGATACTTGTTCGACGGGAGGGCTCTGGTCCTGCAATCGATTGGCCGTGGATTTGCGAGAAGGCTGACCTTTGAGCCTCATGATTCTACTTTGAATGAAAATAACAACTTCTTTTGGACCGATTCCCGGCCTGAAGGTTTTGTGTTTGAGATTGAAGCTCTGTCGGCTGGAGATAAATTTACTATTTATGATGCTAACCACGAGCCGCAAGGAATATTGGAAGTCGTGCAACAACAGGTAAATATCGTAGTATTTTATTTAAATAATAAAGACCTCTTGAAAGGTAGAAATTCAGTCGGACTTATCTTAACTAGTGCGAGAGAAATAGATAAGAGAAAAAAAACTTGGACAAGTTTTTACCCAAGTAGGAATTCGAAATATAGCGTTTCTAGTGCAGTTCTTTTGCGTAATAATGATTTCTAATAATTCTCGTAATAGATTCTTGATTTTGATATAATATTATGTAATAAATTGTTTTACTTATATTTATTAATGTTATTGTTGCAGAAGAATCAAATCGAGATTGATCAGAACATTTCAGCAGATGGATCAATTGAGAAGAAGGTCAAAATAAATACGCTTTGTAAAGTGGAATGGTACGAGAATGATGGAATTACGAAATTGGTTCCAGTCACTGGTACCGCTATATTAAAGAAGGGCAAAGGAAATGCAGTTGTAGCAAGAGTTGTAAATGTAGCCATTGGTATTAAGCAGCTGAAGAAGGGATACGAGCTGAAACCCGGCATTAAGTCGTCTTCCAGGAGAATTACTGTTAGTGGATGCGATATTAACGACATTCCATGCCAGTACTCCGTTGTCGGTCTTGAAAGATATCAGCTGCCCGTTGTTGGTAAGTTTTTATATAAAAATTGCATTTAGTAATATGACATTTGTAAAATATTAAAGTTCTATATTAATATTTTTTTCTTACCAGGTACTTACGTCGATCCTCGTATCGTCCCTGGGTTCCATTACCGGGTGAAACCGGCGAACAGCCGTCGTCATTTGTTTGAAGGCCGCAGCTTAATATTGCAGTCTATTGGAATGGGCTACGGGAAACGTATCACTTTCAAACCTGATACGCTGAATGCCCCAGAAAACTACTTCTGGTCCGACTCTCACCCTGAGGGATTAGGAATGGAGCCACGCGCTGTCCACCCTAACATGAAATTTACAATCACAGGAAACGGAGTAAGTGTTAATATTAATTTTAACTTGTCACAAATTATTATTGCTGAATTAATAAAAAAGAGGTTCATTTATATATGAACTCATAAATATGTCTTGGAAATATGATATCATAAAATAGTAGATACTATAACTATACAAGTTATTTTTGGCAGCAGACTTATAAATTTCTAGTTGGATCATTGCCAAATACTCTAAAATAAAACGTAGTCATTAACAAGATAGGTATTTGTATTAATTAATATTATTATTTTAGGGTTTGCTTGGAGAGGCGAGTGTCTTCAGAGCGGACTTGCCCCAAGTTGAAGAGAAGACAGAATATGTTGATGTTCCGGGACAAAAAGGGAAAGCTGTTGAGAAATATATTCAAGTGGATGTCACTTGCCACGTGAAACTGGCAACGACCGGTGGAGGTTCAGTTGACTCTGAGGTGCATCTTATGAAGGTGTCCGGAACAGCCCTCGTGAGGAAAGAGCCAGGCCAAGCAGTTGCCAAGCTAGTGAAAGTATACAACGTTGGTTTGGACTCACAGCTCAACCTGCTTTTCGCTCACTCCCAAACTGAGCTCACCTTCCATCCCATGCCTTAAGAAGTTCTCGGAACCAGACTGGTATTACAATATGTACATGTTACAACAAATGTTGCTTACAAAATGTATTGTAGTATCAAAAATACCTACCTGGCGCGACATAGGCTCCGTCAAATGTCAACCGATTCTTACGCGAGTTTGTAACCAATGAAAAGGTCAATATGAAATGTGCCTTTGCCTCTGGCAATTTGGTTGTAGATTCGTTCGGCTGCGTACTTGAATGGATAATATCGCCTAGAAAAATGGTGTGGTTCGAGATCGTTCATACGGATCCACAACATATTGGAATATATATATGTTAATGTTAACTTTCAAAATGTAAATCCTATGTTTTCCTTACCTGAATATTTTGACAGAAGAATTATATAGCGACTTTTGACATACGACTTTATGTGACAGAATTTCTAATTGTTTTTTTTGTATTAGTAACATAAAATACCTCGGAGAGAGTAGTAAAAGACTAGAATCAAAATATTTTATGTTCACACAAAATTTAAAAAAAAACCTTGACTATTATATAATGACTTTTGTTTTCTTTTCTTTCGTGACATGTTATTATTATTTATGTTCTCATTTTTTAATTAAATGATTTCAATGTATGTTTTCTTTTAATGCAGTTCCTACAAACCTTTATTATATTGCTATTCTTTTTCTATGACAATGAAAATTGTTTTTTTTTTAAAATAACTAGTATTATATTTAATTATTTAAAAAATGGCCAGTCGTGACCCAGTGGCACAAGAGTGTGACTGTAAACGACTGGTTGTGGGTTCGATTCCCACTCGAGGAGTGGAAATTATATTTCCATTTTCTTCGCTCTGGTGTCGAGGTAAAGCGCGGCGTTAAGTTCCGCCACTTAACACGCAAGCCTCCGAATTCGGCGGAAAATGGGGAACGGAGTGTCTTAACACTAGGTTCCCTCTGCCTACCCTGCTGTGTGCGGGATATAGCGTGAAGCTATTTTTTAATTATTTAAAAAAAATCACTTGTACCACCAGCAGTAGCGTAAAAAAACAAACATGTTTTACTATAATTAAACAGTTTTCTCGTCGTTCTAAGCATTGTAAAAGTCTAATGAACTATATAGAATTGACTATCACAAAAATACCTATAATATAAAAATGAGTCGCTGAATGTGTTCCTAGGTGCAAAACTATAGAACGGCTAGACCAATTTTGCTAATTCTTTTTTTAGAATATATCTTGAAGTGCGAGGATAGTTTTTATGGGGAGAAAAGTTATAAAAAAATCCTGAAAAAGTCGAAAAGCAATACTTTTCAATCGTCCCATACAAAAGATTCGTAATAACACTGATCTGAAACTATTGAACTTCGACGCATGATTTTTGGTGTGTAGGTGCATGTATGTTATAGCGTAGACGCTCACTAAGTTGATTTTTTGTAAATTCAACCCTTAAGAGGGTGAAATTTGGGTTGACAGTTTATATGAAAATGCATCAGTTTTAAAGTAAAGGCCACGAAATTTTATTTCTGGGTAATTTTAAATCGTGGTAAACAATATTAATTTATTTGGTTTAGTATAATAAATATTAAAATCAAGAAAAGCTACTCTGTGAGGTAAAATGAGGTATATTATCAAAAACTATAAAAATTTGCACGGTATTACTGAAAGAAATTGCATACATCATTTGCTTCAACTTCTTTTTTGGATGTTTTAAAAAAGTATGAATTAAGTTGATGACTGAAGTAAAAAATCCTATTAATGAAATTTTTTTGTCAAAGAAATGAAATAGCTTTAGTTCTGAAGTTCACACGGACGAAGCCGCAAGCGGGTCCCTAGTAGTTTAATACAAATATTTTGAAGTATATATCTAATAGTATGAGTAACCTAATACTAAAAAGAGTATAGTTGAAATGTTATACTGTTTCGCATGTTACTAATTATTTTTACTGCTTTCATTTTTTTTAATAGGGAATACAAGAATATGAGGGTATAATTCATTCTAACCAATACCGTTGTACTTAACTTGTTTGTCCTTCTTATATAATTCTAAAAATATAGATACCTAGTATATACAAACAGCTTGATTTTATTAGCATATATTAAATATGTCTTTTTTCCAAACACTACGAACACGTGGTCAAAAGCATGTTGTTTATGTCTTAATTGTTACTTTGTTTTTCCTGTTACTTAATAGGGTAGAATTAAGATATATAATTATTTAGTTTATGTATTGATAATGATTGGTGATTAGAGGTTATGAAATTACTCGATTTCCTTATTTTGTATATTTTCTTTTCTTAATACAGCATATTCATGAAGATATTAATAAGTTTTAATTTAAGCACCTACATGAAAAAATATAGTTTTTAATCATTATTATTGCCAAAAAAACATTTTTGTTTTGTGTGCAACTGTAAAAGTCAAAATCTGCTTCTTATTGTCTTTATCTTATGAAACAGAAAATTATTTTATTAATTATCGTTATTTTCTTTATTTAGCTTAATTTCTGACAAAGTTTTGAAAATAAAAGAAAAAAATTAAATTAGACAAACGAAAGTCGCAAAACACTTAATGAAAAAAAAACATTCAAGATTAGTTTTATATGCACAATTTTTTGATTTCAAAACTATATTAAGTTTTATATACATTATTCTATGAGAGACATCTATTGCTACATACGGACATTTCTATGTTAAAATTAAGAGCATTAAAACCTCTATATCATAAATAACAATACAACAAATCGATCATCATAGATGGCAGTAGCTTGTTTTATCAAGATTGTTATTCTACGCCAGATGGCGCTGAACTAAGGCAGCATTCAGTTTTATGGGTTCAATCGTCTCCGTCGTGCGATCTGCCGCGTGAACTCTACGTTCAAACGTAGAGTAAGGCTTGTTATGTCTACGTAGAGTCAACAGAAATACATGTTGTGCCGTAAGCGTGAATACTCGGCCGGCGAACGTCGAACGCGCTGGGGGTCTCGTTGTCTATACGTCGAATACTGCTTACATTAAAATCGCGATGTGCCAAATAAATATAGATAGTTTGTGACTTGGTGCGATAACACTTTTTGCGATACGATTCAATTACGAACTCCACGATGGCTGCAATTTTTTTGCATAACGGTGTCTTATTTTTGTGTATTTTACATTGTGTCGCCGGTTTCAACTTAGAACCGAGGATTCCTGTGATAAAGTTCGGCGAGCCTGGTTCTTATTTTGGATTTTCTGTTGCGGAACATCTTACAGTTGGCAGTGGTGGTGAAAAAACTAGTTGGTAAGTAAAAAACTATTTTGAATAATAAGTAACTATGATGTCATATGTGAAGGCCGCTTCCTTACATGTGTTGTCTACCTTTACGTTAATATGTTTTTTGAGATGTAAAAACAATAAGAACTATTATGAATTGCCGTGCCGCCGTACAGAAGTAACTTATCCTTATCAAGACTGTACAGCTATATTGATATGTTTTACATTTACGTAAGTGAAAGTTATACTTTGACTGCACTTAGTTAAACATTTCAATATAATATATAACTAACGACTTACTCGCGGCTTCTCCTACGTAAACTTTACCACTACAACTATTGCGTATTTTTGCTATGTTTACTTAAATAATAAATTCTGGTTATATTTATAATTTTCTTGGTATAACTTTGTTTTTATTATTGAACCGATATAAAATAAACACTAAAACATCGGAAAGTCTATAGAAATACAGTAGCCAAATCTTTACAGTAGTCAAACGTTTAAGTCCTGTGAGGTGTTTCAGAAATTGGCGTGCACAAAGAGAAAACATAGAGAAGGAATTTAAAAATTATTGTTTTGGGCTCAATTACCCAAATTATTGGGTGCACAAATAATATTTTTACTATATCCCAAGTACAGACAGTGATCATTTTAATACAGGTAGAGACATCTCTATATATTTTTTACTTGACCAACAATAATGAAAATTTTAAAAATATCTCTATTTATTTTTTAATATGCGGTTATTTAAAAAGATATTAGGGCTGTTACAAAAAATCGAACAAAATTAACTAAATTAACTGCATATAGGTATATGTACATATGAACATAAAATGTCGTTGGCGCCACGACGCTAAGGTTTTCTCATAAAGATTTGCAAAGTAAATGCAATTGGCGTAAGTAGTAGTAGTTTAAGCGTAAATTGTTAGGAAAAATAAAGAGGTACGTTTTTAGAAGATTTTTTTACTTATTATTACTTATTAAACCATTTTTAGCTCCTTGAAAGCCTAAAGAATTCTTTTTGTATGTTGTTCCACTGTTTTTAAAATCTTAAGAAACATTTTCTTGTTTCAAAATAACATATATTTTTTTAACTTACATCATTTTATGTTTAATAAACCGTATACATGCTTATATCTGTTTATACACTTGTGCTTTTAAAGACTGAGTTTTAAAGTGACTCATTCTTAATAGCAGACAGAATAGATGTTAAGAGATAAATCGTGCACTAGTGTAATATTGGAAAGTGTCCAATAATTTGCTCTGTCTGGACTCATATATTACACATTATGTGCAGTACATGTAAGTAAAATATGTAGGTAAATAATAATGTTATATGAAGTTGAAAAGATGTATAACACATAAAAATAACCAATACGTATTTATATTATTAAATTTTGCATTTGATTACATATTCGCCTGTTATTTGTCATAATTGTTATAGAAAGATATCATGAGCTATCAATGGCGATTTACCTTTTGTAAATTATTCGTTCAGGAATCCTAGACTTTTAATATTCTTTTAACGCCGTCTTATCTCTACATAAATTCACTTCAAACCGTTTCCCAACGAGTATAGCATTTTCAGTAAAAAATATTAATTCGATTAGAGAGAGATTATTTTAAATTCGACCATGATCTTTTATTATTAGTAAATATTTTATGTGACATACACGGTTTATATGTAACGCATGCTTACTACATGTGGGAGTTTATCCACAAATAAAGACATTTCTCACAATTTGACAGAGCCGCGTCAAATATGTAGTTTACGTAACGTTTATTCTTTATTTGTTTATGTTCCGTTATATTACAGACGTAGATAAATATGTCTGTATAATATCCCAAAAAATAGCGCCTACACGTATTTTACAATGAAATTGATATATTTTTTAAAATAGGTATTTGACAACAAACGCATAGGTTAAAACGTCATGGAGTAATAATATTTTTGATAAGTAAGATAAATTTTTTGCAGAAATATTAAATATACTAACGACCTACTCGCGGAACATTCGTGTGAACTACACAACTATAGCTGTTTCATACATATTTTTTTTACAAATTTTCATCCCCCATTTCAGGTCTTTAGGGGTTGATTTTTGATAAAATAGGTAATCTATGTGTGACCTTACATTATCAACTAACTCGAGAAAAATCATTGAAATCGGTCAAGGGGTTTAGATTTTTCATATAAAGTTTCATCCCATATTTCAACCTTTAAGAGGTTGATTTTTGAAAACAAATAACCTATGTTTGACCCTAAGTCTTCTATGTTTGATCCTAACTGTTTTCATTCCGAATTCTGTTCAAATCGTGCCACTGGTTTAGCCGTGAAAGCGTAACAGACATACAGATAGACTTTCGTATTTATAATATTAGTATGAATATACAAATACTCTACTATGCTAGGGTT
>JAHESG010000154.1:0-24972 GCA_019049465.1 Dryas iulia moderata | reverse complement strand
TAAACATATTGCCTTATTTCGTCACACTATACTCACTTCTTCGAAATTTTTTCGCTTGACTCAGCCATTTCTTCTTAATATGTTTAAAATAAGTAAAATAGTATATTAGCTACAACCTATAACCTAAGATGAAACCCACCGCCCACGTTCACAAATTTAAAAATTACTTTACACGCTATTCACAATCACTTCCATCACTTTTGAGTTTGACATACCAATTATAGGATTGCCGTTAGATAAAAATAAAACACAAGAGATAATTGTGCATATGAGATAAAAATGATATGATCTCAGCAGCATATGAGACAAATATGATAATAATTATTAAAATACATCATTAAGTTGACTTTTATGATAGTAATAGAACATAATTCGTTTTGTAATATGTGCTTTAAAGAGAAGAGTTAGTTTTTACATAGTGAAGGTGCAGATTTATCAGGTAAAAATTAATATTAAATATTTAAATAATAATATTCTTATACATGACAAACTTGCTTCATAAATTACTTTGTAATTTAATTATTACGTTTATTATCTGTAAATTATGACTTTTAATTCAAATAGCTGGCAATATTTGTATTGACATCACAGCTGTTCGTTTCATCTGCCTGTGCTGTCTCTAGATATAATTTTATTTTATTAAATATTAGACAGTGAGTGAAATTTCATATTATTAACGTATAAAGGAAGAAATTTGATCCATTATTAGATATATTTAATGTTGATTGATAGAGTGCCAGGTTGGCGAACGTTTTATAAACTAGTCAAATCGCATTTTTATTTCTCTTGCATTCTAGTGAACATCAAGTGCATGTACTTAGTGCTGCGATCTTATGATAATCTGTTTCAGTTATTGATGTTTGTTACAGGTATAATCTTATGTAGACGATTGTTACAAAGATCAGTCGTGAAAGTAATTCCAATACTATGCCTCTTTTTGGGAAATCTCAGAAGAGCCCCGCGGAGTTAGTAAGGTCCTTAAAAGATGCGGTCACAGCGTTAGAAAGGGGCGATAAGAAAGCTGAGAAGGCCCAAGAAGATGTTAGCAAAAATTTGGTAGGTTATATTATTTGACAGTTCTTGTAATCTAAAAGAAAAGTGAAATTTATATACATATTTGTATTACAGGTCTTAATCAAGAACATGCTCTATGGCACCTCTGATGCAGAACCACAAACAGATATCATTGTTGCCCAACTTGCACAGGAGCTTTATAATACAAACCTGCTGTTGCTGTTGATCCAAGTAATAATATTCACCTTAATTTGTTTTTCAAAATATATTTTGATTTGTGATTTTAATAAAATGTTCTTTTGTAGAATTTAAATCGTATTGATTTCGAAGGCAAAAAAGATGTAGCCCAAGTGTTCAACAATGTCCTTAGACGTCAAATAGGTACTCGTTCACCTACAGTTGAATATATTTGTACCAAACCTGAAATATTATTCACATTGATGTCTGGGTAAGAGATATCTTTACTAAACTAATATTTTGTGTACATTTTTATAGTTTATTTAACAATAATTGAAACCCATAACATAGTAGTTTTTCTATGTCATTTCTGATGACTTTTTTTCATACTATTCTTATTGAAATAATACTAAATAATATTTTATTTTGTAGATATGAACACCAAGAAATTGCTTCCAACTGTGGTACTATGTTACGAGAGTGTGCTAGATATGAAGCGCTAGCCAAAATAATGTTGTATTCAGATGACTTTTACAATTTTTTCCGTTATGTAGAAGTATCCACTTTTGATATTGCCTCTGATGCCTTTTCTACTTTTAAGGTATGTAGTTTTACTATATTATTATATTAGTAAATAAATATTTGCTAGAAATTTTATTAATTTGATAAGAATACAAGTAACAATAATTATAGTATGTATGTATATTTTTACATAAACATTGATAAGACTAATAGATAATAAACAATAATGAATGTCTTGCATATATGTGAAAAAGAAGTTAAGAATTTCACAGTATATACATAAAAAAAAACTTTTATAAAACACATATTTAATCAGTGCAACAGGTATTGCAGTAATGTGATATAAGTATTTCATGTTAAGATGTTACTTTCGTAGGAGGACTTTGGCACAAAAATAAATATTTCATCCCAAAGTAAGATTTAAATCAACTTTAGGATACAAATACTTGTATGAATTGAACTATGAACTTATTAAAATGACAGACGTCTATGAAAAGATATAAATATTTATTTCCTTAAACAATATCTAAAGCTCCTCAAGGTAGTAGTGATATTTCTGGAGCAACTAAAAACTCTTGATTCCAGCAAAATCATCAGTAATTACTGTATTTTTTTTATTATTTATAATAAACATTTCTTTTTTTAAATATGATCCTTCCTTCTTCCTTTATATTCCAAGCATAATGTGAATTCACCTAATATGGCAATATTTGAATTTTAAAATAAGCAGTATTTTAAATTAATTTTTGAATCAAATTAATTGGTTGTAGCAATTAATGTTATTATGTACTATATATAGTACTATCAATAGCTATAATCAATTAATAAACTATATGGTATTATTATTGTTTTTATACTATCGTAGTTCACCTAAAGGATTTTTTATTCATTCAAAACAATCAATAATTAAGAATTTCACACATAAAACTAAATTACTTTGGTATTTGTACAATTGTACATCCATCCATCATTTTTTTAATGCTTTTACACATATTTGTGTAGAGGAGAGTAGACTGGGAATAATTAGGACACGGTTTGCTTAGCGACGGAGTATAACGCCACGCTTTCTCTTTCTATTGAAATATAATAAATCAAAATCTGTTCTTGTTAGGATTGAACTCACACTGCTGTCTACTGTGCCACTGAACCGCGACCGTGAAATCTATAATTTTTATCATTTAAACATTGTAATATTCTTGTTCTACAGGAGTTATTAACTCGACACAAAATATTATGTGCCGAGTTTTTAGAAGCAAATTACGATAAGGTGTTCAGCCACTACCAGCGACTATTGAATTCTGAAAATTATGTTACTCGACGGCAGAGCTTAAAATTACTCGGAGAACTACTTTTAGATCGACATAACTTTTCTATAATGACACGCTATATTACCAACCCTGATAACCTTAAGCTTATGATGAATATGCTTAAAGAGAAATCACGCAACATTCAATTCGAAGCGTTCCATGTCTTTAAGGTAATGTACAACGTATTTCTTTTTGTGTTACATTTTTTTATTGTGAATCATTTATTAGATTTAGGTATTTGATTAATTTAGAATAAAATAAGTATAAAAATAGAAGCAACTGAAACATTTTTGCGTAACATGGTAGTGAGAGAGAACCTAGTGTCAAGACAACGTTTTCTAGTTTCTTCCCGAAATTAAGACGTTAAGTGGCAGAATTCATCGTCGTATACTCATTATTTAAATATGATCATTTCCCGAGTGGGAAACGTAACCACAATCAATCGCGTTTACACTAAAACGCTGCCTATTGTGTGCTACGATATATTGACTTTAAGAACTGAAATGTTATGGAAGTTATATTTGGGTTTTCAAGTTAGATTCTGACTCTTAAAGGCAATGTGATATTTTTGTTGCAATGTTATAAGTAATGCGAGAATGAAAACGATTAGGCGTTATAATTTTTGAGCCTGTTCATATACCTAAATATAGCTTTTTAATCTGAATTTAAATTACGTACTAAAAATTACGACGCAACTTTCATGTTACTTACTTTACCATGTGACGTCACAGCTGGTCACGTGATATATAACCTTGTAAGAAACGTGGAACTAATATTAAAGTTCTAGCTGTAATATTGTATAATCGTATTTTTAATTTATAAGCAAGAGCTTTTTTATTTATAATTTTATGATAATTTTAATAAAGATTTTTTTGTTTATTTTAAATTAATATAAAATGTATATTTCATTATTGCAGGTATTTGTAGCAAATCCTAATAAACCTAAACCAATATTGGACATTTTGCTAAGAAATCAGGACAAGTTGGTAGACTTCCTCACCAAGTTTCACACAGACCGTTCAGAGGACGAACAATTTAACGACGAGAAGGCTTATCTAATAAAGCAAATTAAAGAGCTTAAGCCATTAGAACACTAACATTTATTTTATTGCATTTTAATAAATCGCCACTTCCTCCTCAAAAAGAAGTTAGTTATAGATGCTATTATATATAAACGCTTCTAAGTCACCAGAGGGTCGCGCTGAGAGCTCCGCCAACAACACGGGGCTGCGGTTACATTCGGTCTGTGATCAGTCAGGGGATGAACGTAAAGTGCTACGAGCAAATTAACATTTTTTAAAGATTTCTAGGAATTAGCTTTATTTTAATTAATGGTTTCACTTATACATTTTGTAAGTTGTTAAAACCGTGTTTTTTTTTAGTTTTTATGACGTGTTTAGTGACAGTTCCTAAGTCACAATGGAAATAATATATTTTATCGCATTACGATACTACGCCATTGATGGGGTCAAACCATCACGTGGCCGTCGAAAACGAAAGGGAAAGTCGAGATCTAAAGACTTGTAAATATGACATCTTATTTTTGTTTATTTTGTACTCTCAATGTCAGAAGTATAGATTGTTGAATATGAAGGAAAAAAATATATTTTATATATTGTCAGTATTGGTTATTTATTATGCGATAGTAATATTGTTCCTTGTTTTGTGTACGACGTTACTTTGGTAAAGTTCGCATAAGTGCTTAAACATTGTAATAGGATTTGCAATTTTTCACAAATATTTTTGTATGTATTGCCGAAATTACTTTATCCTATATTTTAAAATTTATTTTATTTTGTCAGTATCATTAATGCAGTCACATTTTTGAAACTGAATAAAATATTTGTATCATTCTTAATTTGTTTAATTTTTTCTGTATTCCCTAATAAAGCAGTTTCACGCTTTTTCCTACGTTTCAGAGAGAACCTGGCATCCACTTGCCGCCTGAAATCGAGACATTGTGTGCCAACTGGCGGAACTTAACGCCGCGTTTTGTTTCAGATACCAGAGCGAAGATGTGAAAATAATGATGATTTCCCCAATTTATTATTTAGCTTCACGCTGTATCCCACTCAGCAAGATAGGCAGAGGGAACCTATTGTTAAGACACTCCGTTCTCTACTTTTCGCAGAATTCTGGAGGCATTGCGGGTTAAGAGGCGGAACTTAACGCCGCGCTTTGCCTCGATACCAGAGCGAAGATATGAAAACAATGATAATCATTCCCCCAGTTTATCGGATAATTAAATAATGATTTTTGAAAGTTATTAACTAATAGACATTTTCTGTACGATAAAGAGGAGTGGCGGAGATAAGACACCATTTTAGTAAAATTGCTTTTATTACCATTACATTTTTTTTTATTTGCAAGCCATTTGCTGTACACCTTGACTTATTGTTAACTATACATATGTTTTCAAAGTAACATTTTAGTTTTATCACAAAAAAAAACATAATATATACACACATACCAATAGCTTTACAAAGATCTAAGAAGTATATTGATTTAAATATTCCAATAAAAGAGAATTTAATATTAAATAATTTGTTCAACAACCAAATGTTTGTATTTTGACGACAATTTATCAGATTTTTCAAGTACCATAGACAAACTCAGGCGTTACTAATTATTTACACAAATTTTAGCCATTACTAATCACAAGGTATCATAAAGCGATTATCTACATGATAAACAATAGTTATCTACAGATTATATATAATTTTTAAATGTTATAAAATTAAAGACATGATTACAGTTTACGAGAGAACATAATTTAATCAGATAATTTACAAAAACAGCAAAATGGAAAGAAAAATCTAGAATGTTTTATATAAAAAAAAATCGTAAGCATTTAACAGAAATTACTCGAGGTTATTTTAATTTAAGATTAATTTTAATTTAACAGTTGTATTTACATTTTAACAAAATAAATTAGGCCGTATCGGAAAGGAAAGGCTCTTTCCATACTATTCATTTATTACACAAAATTTCGCATAATTCGGGTGCAGAGGGCAGTGTGTGTGATGTTCTTTGCTTGTTTTATTAAAACTACGAACGTACTAACCTAAATTTGGCTTCAAAGAAATATATAAATTTCACCCAAGTTACGTTTTTTATGTAAATGAAATTCATTTTTTTAATTTTTAACAGACATTGATATATTCTTGACCTCAAACTGTGTTCATGAATCAAAAAAAAGATAAAAGATATTAATTATCTACAAACTAAGGTTTTTAGAGCCAAATATTTAAACTGATTTGTAAGTGTACTACAATACTACCAACAAAGTAGTGCTAATAACAAACGACATCATAATTTTGTTGTGCTTATAATATTCTTTACAAAAAGTATTCTAACATTATATATAAAATAAGATCCTAAGTGCAATATACAAAACTGTATTAAATTTGAAAAACATTTAATTATTATATAATATTTATATATTTTAGATTTTAACACCTTACAATAGTAATATGAGAAATTAACTTAAATTACGAAAAAGAATGTATGATGGCAGTTTTAATTATGTTTTAGAATTTAGTATCAATAGCATTGTTAAACATAACACACGTCACAAGTCAAAACGTATTAAAAACTATAACAATAGTTTCAAATTATTATTTACTACAGTATACACTACTGAAGTCTGATGAATCAAGTGTTTGTGAAAAGTATTAATATAAACAAATTTTCGAAGAAGTTTAATATTAAAGTTAGTTTGATTAATTAGCAATCAGTGTTATATTATAATTAATTTAAAATCGCATAATGCAACGAGATCAATTATATTAAGAACGCTAATTTGTTTACTGTACAACACCATTGTAATTTACAACTGGCAACATGTTTTTAAGCAATATAATTTTCTTAACTATTAAAAGTTACAAAACATATTACATAAACTCAATTCTACTATTGACTTCGATTCAATAACTTTAATTATACTGTTAAAATCATAGTATAGTATTTTTTAAATCTTTTACATTTAATAATAATAAATCTTACCTTAAAATAATTTTCATTTTTTCCCAAAATCTAAAACGAATTTTGTTTAATAAATATCAAAATTTAACTTTATGTCAAAGAAACAATCTGTTCAGCCAATCAGACAATGTGTCAAAAAGAGTGAAGTTGAAGTTTTAATAAAAATAAATTTACATTTTATAATATGTTATTTACACACTTATAATTCTATTATACACATACTCCTTGGACTTCTGTTTCAATAATCCAATAGAAAAAAATCATGTTTCGTTACATTCAAGATTTTTATATAGAATTCAAAATGATGTGTTGGCAGTTACGGTATATTTTACATTTACAATGCTACAAAAAAACGAATAAATGGAGTTTTAGTAAAGAAAAATCATTCAGTCAATAGGTTTTTTGCAGTTTTCTTTATCTGTATCTGTCTTGTTTTTAAACTGTTATATTTATGAATATTCAGTTCATTCAAATCCGTTCTAAGAAAAATCACGCAATGCATAAATCCTCCTTTCTTTCTCCTTTATAGAACGTCAGAGTGATTTTGACACTATGCTCGATTTGTCTGCTCAATGGGGAAGCATGAATAAAAAAATATATAAAACTATTTGTACCGATGATTCCATCTTATATCTTGTAAAAAATAAATCCCCATAAAGTCTCGTCTCAAAAATCGGGAAAGTTAAGAAACGTCATAACAAAAATCTAGCTTGTAACACATTTTCCTAGTCATAGCCAAGTGAAGACAAGTAGGGAATATAGTTAAGGGCTAAAAAATGGCAAATGAACGTCAAAGGCCAAAAATGTAACCCATTACATATTTATATATAACCGTAACATGAGCAAAATATCGTCTTTTAGCAGATTATTTATCTCACTTTGTCATTGATTTTACGGGATTTTTATAATTTAAAACCTACTAAAGTATCTTGGTCTTTTAAAAAATAACATAAGTTAACTTTTATAGGCATTAGTAGGACATTTTTATGTATACTTTGGTTAGAAAGAGAAAGAACCTCGGTCAATGGAGGCAAGCATTAACGCGCATTTTGAAAAAGCCCCCAAAAATAAGAATTGCCAATAGTTTTTCAGTTTTATAGTCACTAAATTTTAACCATTTTTATAATTGGACATTTTCTTTAGTTTTTTTATGTGAATTTACGAAATTAATGTTTCATTTTAATAATTTGCTGTGTTTTTAAACACACATGCGCAAAAACTATTTCAGAGAAGATTTAAATTGTTATGAAATATATATTGAACAAATATTTGATTGTTTTTACAATTAAATAAATATAACCCAAGATTCATAGGTTTAAATAGAATGAATCACAAGATTTTTGGTCAAAATAAAATAATAAATCAATTTTCATACGTTTTCTAAAAATGTTTTTTAATAAATTACTTGTCAATAATATTTTCCACTTTTACACTTCATAATTGTCTATATTTAGAAACTCAAATTCTTCGATATGTTCATATATGTGTACCAAAAATATTAAACTCACCCAATCTTATCACAAACAAAGTGGTAAAGTATTTCAACGAACACAACTATACTTATTTGTGCTTAATATTTTAATTTAATAAATACAAATTATATATTTCCAATAGACGATCGGTTAAAAATATATGACACTAGACACATTTCCCCACTTTGGAAGAGCTTTACCACAATTTACCAACATAACAACATGTAACTATTATATTATAGTATTATTTCTACATATATGCCGTCTTCAAGGACTTAGCTCATGATGATGAGCTGTCCGGTGTTATTCGCGTAGACCAGACCTTGCCCTGGTTGAGGCGCCCATCGTAAGCAGTTCAGGCTGGTGAAGCCATGCTCCCATGTTTGCTCCAATTCCTTGATTGGAGACAGACCGGTCCGGCTTGAACTCTCTGTAAGAAAATATTTGGCATATAACTTTATTATGAAGTTTGTTATCAAGACTTGATTGAGAATTTCTCGAAATAAATTTCTAGAAATATAGTTCATAAAAAATAATTTTTAACAAAGTGATCTGTTTTATCAAATTTACAAAACTATTGATTATTGTATCCTGTTATAATGTTTAACTGCATTTCATATTACAATCTATAGTAATATAATTAAACGATAAAGATTGTAACTTTGTTCGTAATGGGTAATCTTCGGAAATACTGAACCGATCATGAAAATTCTTTCACAATTAGAAAGCTACACCATTTAGGACTGCTATAGGCTATATTTTACTATGGTTGAACAGAAAGTTCAGAAAATCCTAAACGGGCTCGAATAAGGGATGAAAGCCGCAGATTATGCGGCAAAGCCGCGGGTGGGTCTCTATTATAAAATAATAAGATAGTGAACGATAGTGAACCTATTTACACATAAATACATCTAAGTGACTCAGCTCTTTAAATGAGAAATAAAAAAAAAGCAACAACTATATATTGTACATTTATATACGTTTCATTTCATATAAAGTAAGTAAAACTATTGATAATGCTTGTGAGAGTTTCCTCCATAGATAGATAGATATGTAAACATTAACTAAAAAAATGTATTTAACAATAACAAAGAGGTAATATAAAAATTTAAAAGCAATTCGAATCCCACATTCAAATCGCGTTCATGTGGTCATAGAGCTTGGACGGTTTCTAAGAGGCGCGGGTTCGAGTCTCGCTGCGTTCAAATTTTTATCCGTTTTCTTTTCTAAATATCTTATTCAATTTCCTAACCAGTTAAGTAGTAGAGTGTTACCTAAAGGGTCGAGACGGTAGAGCAGCGCGAACACGTTGGTGCGCGTGTGCGGCGCGGACGTGAACCGCCGCGAGCCGAGCCCCACGGCGAGGTGGCGCGCGGTCGGCGACAGCGCCACCGACACCGCGCTCTGCTCCAGCACCGCCGTGTGCAGGCACTGCCCCAGCCGCGCCCACTCCAGCGAGTACACGCCTGTTACACACACGATATGCCACCACGCGTACAATATTTACTAATGTTATATATGTAAAATCTGTCTGTCTGTTATGCTTTCACGGTTTAACCACCTCCCTCATTTGGATGGAATTTGGAATAAAAACAGTTGGAAACTCGGGGAGTTAAAAGTTAAGTGGATGAGGTTTTTCAGAAATT
The DNA here is from genome assembly GCA_019049465.1 of Dryas iulia moderata. NCBI lineage: Eukaryota > Metazoa > Arthropoda > Insecta > Lepidoptera > Nymphalidae > Dryas > Dryas iulia. Next base: position 14,850 of record JAHESG010000154.1, on the reverse strand, counting down.
ATACTGCCCGCAACAGACCATGCAACGTTTTCTCTATCTACTCTATCTTCTAAATATTTTGTATAATAAACATTTATGGTATTCAATTGGCCGATAATAAATTACTTTTTGTTTGTATTACATAACTTTTAAATTTCGTGTCTCTAGGTGTTCCCTGAGAATCTCGAGTCTTTCTATGCGACTATTTTTAATTATTCTATTTAAATCAATACTAAACAATTCATTCCTACGTCTATTACATGGTATTGACAACAGGGCTATATCACAACATGTTTTATTAATTGAAGTAATATAACTACTAAGAGGATGCCAGTACAAATAAATAAAAAAATATTTAGAGGCTCTTTCTCATCCAAGTTCCCTTTCATCACCATTTCTACGTAATATGCATTAAGGTGCATTTTTGTAAGTACAGTGAATACGCTCGCTTTATTTTTTTCTCTCAGAGACTGTCGTGGAGCAGTGGGACATCGTCTGACTCTAAACGAGATGGTTCGATTCCCACTCGGAAAATGATTTAAATATTTATTTTTTAGCACTGGTACCAAAGATACGCCACTACTTAACTCGTTGTGTCTCGAAAGTGGAAGACGGAGTGTCCCGACACTAGGTTCTTTCTGACTACTCCCTTAATCGGGAAAAAATCATGAAGCAGCAATTATTTTTAAAGGTTAACTAAATTAAACTGTGATAATAAATAAAAATGGTCAACTTACCTAACCAGTGGTTAGTATTTCTAAAGCGTGGTACCGGGAGCAAGGCCACCAAGAGCCTGCCGTCCTTTGATATGTCAATACTAGCGTCGTTATGGATTCTGCACCTCTGCACTACCACGTTCTTTGAACCTTAACAAATAATATGTGATTAATACCGCGGAATAAAATTTACAATTTGATTTCCGTTATTCGACACATCTCGACTCCCTGAAAGTGGGAGACCTATTTGATACGATCTTTTTATATTTGTCCTAATTTATATACAAAAAAAAATGTTATATATAAATTAAAAACTTTCTAAGGCCGTCGTGTAATAGTAGGACATCGTTTGACTATAAACGCAACTGTTGCGGGATCCTTCCCCACTCGGGAGAATAATTAAATTATTTTCAACTTTCCGCTCTGGCCATTAAGACAAAGCGCGGCATTCAGCTCCACCACTCAATACACAACGTCTCAATTTCGACCAAAAAACAGTTCTCTTTTACTGCCATGCCAGAAAAATTATGGGGCCAACCGTGACGCAAAAGCACAAAGTGTGACTGTAAAGCGGCTGGTTGTGGGTTCGATTCCCACTCGAGAAGTGGAAAAATTTAGTATTTTCATTTTCTTCGCTCTGGTGTCGAGGCAAAGCGCGGCTTTAAGTTCCGCCACTTAACACGCAATGCCTCCGAATTCGGCGGAAAGTGGGGAAAGTGTTTTAACACTAGGTTCCTTCTGCATACCCTGCTGTGTGCGGGATGCAGCGTGAAACTAAAAGAAAAAGGCGTAAAACCACAAACAAAAACAACCAAAAACATACTATCAGCAATATCAGGCGTGTTCCCCGTAGTAAAGTCCCAGGCTTGCACGCGGTGGGAGGGCGCGGGGAGGGCCTCCGATATGATGCCGGCGTCTAGCAGCCCCGCCATGCCGCTCATACGCCGCATGCCGAACCCCACACCCCCTCCCCCTGGCCCCGGCCCACCCCCTCCGCCGCCGCCTCCTACCCCCGGACCCCCGCTGGCGTCTGCATTCTCGCCGTTGGTGTCGTCCTCTACTACCATTGCGTTCTGGTGGATATACATATATGGCCGTTATAGAAATTGATCTATTGAAAGCATGTATTATGAATTATAATAATATTTATTTTATATTTTTATCTAATAACAATTATAGTTATAATATAAATATATACAAAATAACAATAACAATGTAATGACTGTGTCGCAATAAAGCACATAAACGAATAACCGGCAAATAAGCAACCGCTTTAAGAATAATAAATTTATTGTTTGTTAAATATAAAAAAAGAGATTTAAATATTTTGTGGAGTGTTAAAAATGTTACGTTTATGTGATTGTATACGAGTATGTACTTTTAATACAATACATTACTCATGTCCCTCGGTGGGCCATTTTAATGGTTTGGTGAAATACTACAATTTCCATTGTAATATTCTGCAATTCTCAAAACAAATAAATAAAAAGCAACAGACATTGTATATTTTATTGTAAAAACTTTGAGCTCTTTTTATGAAAGTTATGAAAGGAGTATAATAAGTTTATATGGAAGAGTTGTGTACACCTGCGCGAAAATCATCGGTTCTTTTTTCATAAAATTTATAACTATAAAATAAATATTAGTTATACTTACGATAATGATAAATACGAATGTACGTTTGATAACCATTAAATCTATTTTCCCAGACAAAACATATCAGAAATTCAAATTTTACGAAAATAAGTTTAAACAAAAATAATTAGCACATTTTTTTTTTATTTACGTAAATAGATTTAACAAAGTTAATGATTATTTTATAAATACCAAATAGTTGTTTTGCCAAAACAGTATAACAAAAAACAAGTAATACCATTTAGAAAAGGCATTTGTCGCACTTACTCACTTGGGCCAGTATAATCGGTTGTAAATACTCATGTATCCTCGGCAGCCTCTGCGTGTGGTTGCCCGGCGCGTCGGGGTTGTTTATGCTGAGGTCGCCCACCTGCATCAGAGGCACCGTCGCGCTGCTTATCACTGCATGGAACTGCCCCGACTCCTCCGAAGGCCTGCTTGGGGGCCCTCTGGAGAAAATACGCTCCCGAGTCAGCGATCGTATGTGCGGTCGGAAATCGTAAGTTGGGTACGGACGACTACGATTGGGGGGGTCCGGATTATTTGGCATCGGCGGACGATTTTCGTTGGCATTCTCGAAATCTGGATTTAAACTAAACATTTCCCGAACAGACGAAGGGGTGTACAAGCGAATGGTTTGTAAACGTCTAAATCGACTTCGAGCTGCGTTTCTTAACCTCACGGCTTGCATGTGCGCCATTCTAATTAAATTAATCCTATGTTCGAACTCATTCATCACATCCGGTGGTAGCCTTGAGGATGGTGCGTTCCCAAAACTACTTTCAGACAGAATTCCTGAAGGTCCAGGTATAGGTTCTGGGCCTGGTTCGATTCGTCTAGACGAAGCTCTAGTCCTGATTCTACTGGGGAGCAGGCGTAAGTTAGGAATTCTGTAAGTTGACGCTGGAGGTAGTACTTTCTTTCTAGTTAATGGATGTGCGGAAGGATTAGTTTTATGTAATGCTTTTAATCGCCTACTCTCTATGTACAATTCACGTCGATTTCTGGCAGTCGCGGAGTTATTTCTATTGGCAGCAGAAATTTGTACAGCGAGCCGATTGCTCCACCGTTGGGATGCACTGCTAAGAGCTGTTACTGGAGGTGGCGGTGGAGGGGGATTTATAATTACACGTGGAGTGCTCTCTCTAGAATTCGGTTGCGATGTTGTAGCTGTTTCTTTCTTCATTCGTTTGCTGGCGTTATTTTGCAATCGATCCTCTTCTGTTTCACTTGAAATAGAATGGTGAGGGGATTCATCTGGACCATCCACGTTGACTGGGCCAGTGTGATCAACGTTTTCTAAGCGAATTACATTTAAAGAGTCCACGCGTTGTGGTGACGAGCTGTTACTGGCCCGACCGCCGTTCCTATTCGTCATTAGCATAAGACATGTGATGGCCAATGCCTTTTTTAATGTGCGCAGCATGTTAATAATGAGTTGACTGAGACCTCTCTCCTCCAGGCACATCATCATCATATTAAACATAACTGAGAGCACTTGCATCGCTCGCATACGAATTTCATGTCTCGTAGCACTTATTTCTATGGCTCTAGCGAAATCCCTGCGGGGCCTATTTGAGTACCTATTAGAGAGGCGACTGGCAGCAGAATTGCGCGATCGCCGTCTAAGCTCATCTTCAGGTCGCCATCTATAACTCGATTGCAACCTTCTCCTAAGTGAAGGCGAAGCGCGAACATTGGGCCTAATTTGTGGTCGAGGGCCTGGACGTGTCTCACTTGGGCTCTCTCTGGAAGATCCTTGTTCCGGTTCACCGGGACTCCCTACATTTGATGTATCATCTTGTGGTGATTCATTATTTCGCGTCCTTTCTGAACTTCCTTGATTATTATTGGCTTGTCTTCTTGAACCTCTATTTGAACGAGTGATGTTTTCCGTCATTTCAGTAAGCATCATACATCTTTCAAGTAGTGACCTTGTATAATAACTTGGTAAATCCTGTCGGCCAGTTTCTCTATGCAACATTAATATCCTCCGGCGTAAATTTTCCCACATATTACGCAGTTCAGGCATTGTAGTCCGATTCCCGCGAAGCCACATATTTGTTAGCTGCAAGGTGTGTATTTGTAAAGCACTTACACCACCTTTAACTTTTCTAAAAGCTTCGCTTGGTGGAATAGTGCAGCCATTGTTCCAAAAATTGTCCCTACTGGTCGAAGGTCTAGGATTAAAGTCACTAGTATTTTGATTTGATGTATCAGAGGTTTCAGGATTTTCGGCTCTAGATGTACTTGGTCCTTCTCCTGCACTATTATTATTACTTTGCGTTTGCACACGAAACCGGCTGCTATTGGTCGATACGTGTATACTTCCCGTCTCACGACTAGAAGTTTGCGGCTGTGGGTCGTCGAGTCCGAAAAGTAGTCTATCAGCTGGATGTATCGGTCTATCTCTAGAACCGGAGGGTTCGTCAAAAGGCAACTCTACATCTCTATCATCTTCTCTAAAGGTGGAGTTCCGCGTTCTAAATATATTAACTTCTGGTGACTGATCACTGTCCGACTCCGAACTCGATGACAAAAAACTGGAATGCAAGCTCGAGCTAAATAGGCGGACTCGTTGAGAATCTCTCGGCGTTTCAGTTTCATTATTATCCTCAGATTGAGTTCTAGACGATCTATTTCGTCGAGGCAAGTCGTCTTCACCATCAGCTATAGTGGAAAGGGACATGTTTGTGATTAAGTTCAACAGTCTTGTGCCAGAATCTCTTAGAATGTCCCTTATTAGATCCAAGCTTTCGTTTATAGTTTGAGCATCGACAGGTGTGGACTGAGTCTGTGAAGAAGAGTAAGAGGTCGACGGTCTCGGACTTGGCGTAGCAGATGAAGTTGAGGGTGGTTCTTGCCTCGTAGTATTTGTCGAAGTATTATCCGTAGAAGCGGAATTTTCATTTGGTACCGAAACAAAAATCCTCCGGCTGTCCCATCTTCGAGGAGATAGGTCCAAAATGGAGGGTGAATCTGGTCTATACGCGGGGAATATACTAGTGCGTGAAGAATTTGAAGAGTTGTCTTGTGGTTGCGCCAAGGGGCTACTAGCAAACGAGATGACACTGGGCCGCGGGGGGCCGTTCGTGGACGAAAACGGATTGGGTAAGAGTCTGGAAGCTCGTTCGTTTTGGTCAACTGTGCGAAACGATCTGCCACTGTCGTTCAGAGGGTGGAATGCGGAAGGTCGCGATCCAAACAACGCATGTACGTGACGGTCTAGGTTGCGTTCCCTGCAATGATAAAATTTTAAATATAAATGCTGATAACAAGGGCCAATAGTAAATCAAACAAATTTAAGCAGCTCTCCTTGTCCTACTAGAGTGTGATAATTCCCATAACTAGCAAATTGTTATTTATTTAATAATGTGCCATATGCAAATTAAAAAAATATTTAAGATATCTATTTGTTTACCTGGAAGGGCCACTGTCAAAGGATAAAGCATCTAGATTTAGTAGGCGGCTACTATTTGCTTCACTATCTGCTCCTTCAGGTTCTTGTCTGGTACTGGATGTACTTAAAGGAGGGCTTTCTGAAAACAGTCACAACAAACATATACTTACAAAATTTAACCTAACTCTCCACTATATCTGTATAGTTTGTGGAAGACTTTTAACATTCAAAGTGTTAATTACTTGCTTATGTAATTGAAATAAGCCATTCTGAAACCGCCCCTCTTGCACGCATGGCTTAGCTGTCAAAGCTTCGACGGTTTCCAAGAGGCGCGGTTACAAATTTTACACGTTTTTTTAAAAATGTTTTTTTACTTTGTGGAACATTATGGCCGAAGAAAAAAAGGCGCGTAGACGAAACAAAATTAAGGTTTTTATTATGGATTCACATATCTCTTGGCTTTGTGCCATTTAATTAAGAGCAACTCTGTCTTGAAATTTAAAATCATTTTACAAAAACAACCTACATCTTGATTTTTATTATTATTTACCGTCTTCAGGTTGTGTCGTAGGAATGAATGGTGTACGCGTAAAAGTGTTTGCTTCTGGCGATGGATCTGTTTCCATCGGGTCAGTACCTCGGTCCATCTAAGAGACAGAACTGCTATAGTCATCTTTCAAGTTTATATATAAATGTTATTAAACGACAAATATTACGTACAGAGAAATAAAATATATATTGTATATATGTATTCTATTATTAATATAATTTTCAAAATACTTAACATTTAACTGAATTATTTCTTTTTCTGTAGACTTGGCTTCTGCCTCATTTTTTTAAAAATATTAGATATTTATACAGAAAAATATTTAATTCACCTTGATCGTATTTTGAAGCAACGAACATGCATTTTGAATTAAAAATAGAACTAAAAATTAAACTAAACTAAAAACTATCAAAAAAATATCAAATTATGAAATTAAGTCTCGAATTTTCAAAGCAAGAAGACTGCAATGTTATAACATCATAGATGCAAAATTAAATTTATATAAATATTTATTAAATTTAATTTTGCTACGGCAAATAAACCACTGTGGCGCATTAGGAGTCAGCACCAGATCAAGCACTACAGTTGTGGGTTCAAATTCTAAATGTTAACAGGGAGGACAGCATGTTTACAGATATTCTTTTGATCTGATTTGACAAATTAATCACTAGATTAAAATGATAATAATTGGTAAATATACATACTGTGCTAGGCGGAGGTGGTGTCACAGTAAGTCTATGTCGAACCATAAACAGCCTTTGATAATTTCGTACTAAACTGTCATATCTTTGAACTAAATTTTGATAAGAATTCACAATAATATCTTGTGTTGATCCTGAATTTTCTTGGGGTCTGTTAGGTCCGGGGCTCTCGTCAGGATCGTCTCGTCGTACATTGCTTTGATTATTGTTTGGCGGCATTGAATTTTGTTGGAGTACTGGGTTACCAATGCCGCCACAAGAAGCTCTCAAAGATATACCGGTTATCAGTTTATATCCAAGAGAATCAAAAGCCACATATCTGGAATATTGGAAATAGGCTTAGAAAATGTGTCGCCAGTCGTAGCCCAGTGACACAAGCGTGTGACTGTAAACGACTGGTTGTGGGTTCGATTCCCACTCGAGGAGTGGAAATTATATTTCCATTTTCTTCACTCTGGTGTCGAGGTAAAGCGCGGCGTTAAAGTTCCGCCACTTAACACGCAATACCTCCGAATTCGGCGGAAAGTGGGGAACGGAGTGTCTTAACACTAGGTTCCCTCTGCCTACCCTGCTGTGTGCGGAATACAACATGAAGCTAAAAAAAAAAGAACAATAATACTGGGCAAGAGCTACAATGGCAGACTAATATCAATAAACCATGATACTAATATTTATAAAATATTACTTTTAACATTTTTAAAGTGTTGTTCACACACTTAGGAAATTGAAAAAGACAATAACAAAACATATAAAAATTTGAAACTTTCCACGTGTATGTATCTATTATGTAGATATTCTTTTCAATAAGCATTAGTTTTCAAAAAAATATGAATACAATAGACTCACCTGACTTTCTCGTTACAATTATTTGTGGTAACTTTTGTAAAAGGTGCTGGTTGACTCCAATCCCAAAAATACAGTTCATTAAAAGTTGCTATTACTAACAATTGTTCCCTGGGATGGAATGCTATGGAAGCTATAACTGTTTCATTACGAACATTCCACACTTCACTGCCACCCTGTAAGAAATATATTATAAAGTTATCACTAATTATTTTGATATTAATAAAAAGATTGTTTTTGATTTTAACGAGTAGCAAATATTACTATTATAGTATTAAATAGCAGCATTTATCAATAGAAATAAAAATGCATAGTAAACAATAATATGAGAGATATCGAAACATATTTATCTTCATCTATTTACAGCTTCCCTCTTTCTCTTAGAATAGGATAGACAGAGACAATCTTATGTCAAGATTCCGCTCTCCACTTTTTGCCTGAAATATGGAATATATCAGCTACTTTGTGTCAAGAGATGGAACTCATCACTACACTTTGTCTTGTCAATAGCAGAAAAAATAAATAATTTTAATTTAATAAGTTTTCCAAGTGACAATAAAACCCACAACCAACTCATATACAGTTACTGTTGCACTGCATCATGGTGGCCTCATATTAATACTAGTCAGTATTATTATCATTTATTTATATCTTTAAATTATACATAGAAGTGATTTTTTCAAGGTATCAAATTTTATTTTTTCATCCATATTATTAACTTACTAGCATAAGTTAGTAACACAGCAAGCAATGTAACACCAACTAGAAGTAAAAAGCTATACTTACACTGGAAATATCCCATACTCTAACTTGACCACCAAGACATCCTGATCCTATAAGTTGAGGGTGAGAGGGATGAAAAGCTATGCACCATGGTGTTCGTGGGTGACCTTTCAGTATCCTCACATGTTTCCCACTAGCCAGCTCAGATACATAAACATTGTGATTTCCATGTGTTGAAGCAACTTTTGTTCTAAAATATAAATAACTTATATACATGTACACAAAAATGATTTTCAAATAGTATCAGATTATATGACAAAACTTCTTAGTACTTCTTTTATTATTGCAATGATAATAAGTATATATTTACCCATCAGGACTAAACACCATTAAAAATGTTGATCTAGGGTATCCTGGTAAATCACAGCACTGAAAATATAAATTATTATTGTGTATTTTTGTATTTAATAATATATGAGCATCAATAGGTAATTACTAACTCTTATTTTTAATGGCTTTTGTACTAAAATGTCTTCAGCAGCATTTTCAAGAACAGTCTTATTAGAAGGTGAGTTTGGTGGATTAATTCCTCTCTCTCTCCATTGCCAGCTTCTGGCAATGTTGCCCACATTTTGGGCTTCATCAATTGAATCATTCTTACATCCAAGCCATTCATTGTCTAACACTGGATCCATTACCTAAAAATATTGGACAATATATGAATATAATTTGTATAATATTATGTTTAGGATAATTGAATTGAAATGTTACTTTACCTCAGCAATTTGGAAAATCAAATGTATAATGATGTAAAAAGATCTGAAAAAGAAATTGTTTTCTGAAAATAATTAAGAGAACATTAAGTAAAATAGTCTAATAAGATTACAAAATTGATACTTTTAGAGAGATAAAAAATAAAATCAATGTTTATGTAATAATTACTATAATAACATTCAGTATTATGGAGTTCATAACCTTTATCGTATAAATGTAATGTAGTTAAACTATGCGAAAATGAAAAATACATAGTAAGCCATATTGGAAAGCTTTAAAAAATGTATTCTGAGTGATATATTTATAAACATTAATATTCCTGAAAGGAACACTATGCATTAGAAAAGAGCATAGGTTAAAAGTGTATCGCTTAAATTTATGTACACAATCTGTCGATCAATCTGAAGTGTAATATATCGATAAACAACAGTACTTACCTGGATCATATTGTTTTCATAGAAAATAAAATTTTTACGTAAAAGTATTAGGCTTCACTATTTTCTATGTTGATTTCACTTGTTATTATTTGTTCATCCAATGGACTCCTTAGATTTTACGACACAAAATCCTCAAAGAAACTCGTTCGGCAAACATTCAGCTGCGAAACGTCAAAATCAACGATTGCGTTCAAAAACCGATGGGATTGACATACAGATAAAAATTAATTTCCATATAAGATATTTTGTGATATGGTAGATATTTTGACCAAAAATAAGTTTCAGGCTTAGTTCTTTTTACCAAATATTTATTTAGTATTAAAATTGAGTATTTAGTCAATTCGTAAAATGTCTTCGTATGAAACCTAATATATACTTGGCAATATCTTCTTCTCTAAACATAATAAAGTGCCTTCTGCCTTGTATAAGCATAACGCTATGTGTATCCTGTACACTGTTAAAATATTTAATCAAAGAATAAAACCTGACATCAAATTTATTTTTCTTTATATTGAATATTTTAGTTTTCTCAGGATGTTTTTTATCTCATTATTTTTTAATGATGTTATCTGTTACTATCCATTTTTTTTGATTATTCATACATATCTCAGTGTGGGTAGAGAATTTAGTGAAATAGCTCTCACTTCTCCATTTTTTGCTTTACTTCGACATATTTCGTGACGTCTTGAGAGGTAGGTTAGAATGTTGTTTTTTTCACTTGAGTGAGGTAAAATAATAAATTTAATCATCATCTTCATCATCAAATTTTGTCATCGTGGTGATAAAACTATTAAACATTGTGATTGCAGTTAGAGGCTATCATTCCGCAGAGGAATAATAAAATAATTTTAATTGTAAGATAATTTTCTATGAATATTTATGAACATAAAGCATAACATATTTATATGACGTGATCGGATGTGATCAACGTTTTTAATAAAAACCACCAAAGTCATGTTTTTTAATAGTGTTCGTATTATAAATATTGGATTACAAAAACCCCCAAATGTGGAAAAATAAAATAGATATAGGTCCAATGTCAATAATCGATTCTAATCCAAAAACTGCAAACTTAGTCTCTGTCAATTTTTTGAGTAAATCATTTTTTGAGCAAAGGGAGGGTTAAATATTTATTCCTTCAATTGATTATTGGTGATAAACAATCATACGATGAATATTGATAATGAGCGATAAGAATTAAAATACGAATGTATACTTCGCCATGATATTGCAGGTTGTTTGGCTAATACGAGGGCAAATTAGCGGAAGAATATCTATAATATAGTAAATGCTATAAGTATTATTAGTTCTATAAGTAAATGCTTGCCAGGCTGCATCAAATTATTAAGCGGGCTGAATGCGGCCCGAGGGCCGCGATATGTGTGGGGTGCATTACGCACCATAAAGTATTTGTTTGTACCTATTATAAAATAAATTAAGAACATACTAAAATATTCTTTATTTCTTCAATGTTATTTCAATTTTAAACGAAGCATAACTCATAAATCATAAATATTGCTATGGACGCTTATCTACCAAGTATATCTTTTAATTTTTTCAATTTCAAAATGTTAAATGGAGTTGTCATTTCAATTAAACCACAAAGAAGATATTGTTGTAGCATCCTAAACAAATCTCTTTCACTCGTATTTTCTGATCTGAAAACGTTGCGGTAGCGTATGAGATTGTTTCCTTTGAGAATGCGCGGCACGTTTGTCTGTTAGAGCATGTAACAAGGAAATTAAGCACGACTTGTCATAAAGTCGCTTTTGAGTAGATCTTTTTATGTTTTATTATTTACATTGTCATCTGTTTTCAGCTAAATACTATAATTATACTCTATATTCATTAGGCCTCTAATCTTAATAAAGTTATAAAAATATGATAAAAGTGCACATGCATAAGCAAGAAGATATTAAAAAATATATTTTAATCAAATATTTTATGAATACTAAATTTCTAACACCACGATGCAACATAAAAATGAGTTGGTTTCGTAGCATGTGGCTGTATACATCAACATACATTATAGAGGAGGACGAGATAACGAGATATTTCCCAAAATTTGATTCACGGCAATTTTGCGCACGGAAGAGATTATTTTTTTCCGAGAAGATGCGTCGTTTCGTCTTGATTCAATTTTAACCCTACAATCTAAATATTATGACGAAGATTTATGAATTCACACAATATCATATCATACCAAGAGAGTATTTATTTTATATCGGCATAGGGACGTATACTTTACACACAACTATAAAGCGTTATATTAGTAGATATCTAAAAAGATATAATATTCGAATTAAGATATAAGCGAAACTTTTTATTTGTCATCTTATCTGTACATTTCCTATGATGATCCGAGTATGATTAAGTGCGATCGCGCGTGAAATGGCTTCTCTGATCCTTTCTCAAGCAGACCTAAGATATTTGCAATACGTACGTCTAGATTTACATTTTATTTTGATCGTCCGTATGAAATTAAAGAAAATGAATATTTCGAATGTTAATTTACTTGTCTAGGTATTTAGGCTATTCTTATATTCTTATATTATATTCTTATATTGTTAGTCATAAAGTTTGTAACAAGGGAATAAAAAAAATCTAGGTACAGTAGTTTGTCTATATGTAGGAGGTGCGATTTCGATTTCTGCTATTTCAGTGCAGGAAATTTCTGTTAAGATTTAAGTATGTATTATTAATAGATAGGTTGTTTACCTACTTAACGGAAAGGTATGGATTGGTATAGGTAGACACATAATGGGAAATCGGGAATGCTTGTACAGACTATACATATGCTATGTTCATCTTTATTTGGAAGTTAAGTTTGTTAGTTTAGTTTGTTATGGTATAGCCACAATATATATCTCTTTTTGTAGTTTTAGAAAAAAATAATATTTCTAGTTTTGTAGTTTTAGAAAAAAATAATAATTCTGATTTTATAGTTTTAGAAAAAAACAGTATATAATAAAATATGGCTGATTTTAATCGCGATTGTCTTAACACTAGGTTCTCTCTGCCTTCCCTGCTTTGAGGGAGAAAGCTGAAGCAGTTTTTAATTTTATTTCTGGCCATAAAAAAAACTCACCATTGTAAAAGATCGGTGCAAAAATAAAAAGAATGCACAAACGCTGAAACTTGAAATTTATAAATAAAAATAAGATTTAAAATAGTGCCAGGAATACCTACTACGTACTCTAAGAGTCTCGATTACATCGCAGACGTCAGGTAATATTCTCGATTTAGACTTTGCCGTCTTGCTTCTATAAACTGTATTTCGCCTGGCGCCTTATAAAATATTTACTTTGACTATTTCGAAAATACTCACATTTCTTCGTTCTTTATAATAATATCACGGTATTTAGTTAATAAAGTATCTTTATTTATTACTTCTTAAGCTTTTATGAACTTTTAGTTTTTTGTGTCCTAATGAGTAAATAAATCAAAATAAATGTATTTTAATGTAAAATAAATCAAAATAAATGTATTTTAATGTAAAAATTAATGTAAAATGTATATAAATAAAGCCCTTTTTTAAAGCTTGAAACCATACGCTACATAAGTTAGTATATACTAATAAAGTTGTTAGAAAATAAAAAGTCTTGCAAATTAAAAAAATATATTAATAATATGCCATTTTTAATATTTTAGTTAATATACATTGACAACTGTGAACGCGGTTTGAGTGGAAGATCAAATGTTCTTGTCCTTTTATATTTATATAAAACAACAATAGTCCCTAATGCCGAGCAGTTCTTGATGTCTTTTGTTCCTTTCCTTTAATTAAGAATTTTCATTTTAGAATTCTTTTAAATCTTTATTAAAGACTTCTCAGGAATTTGATTGACAAGGACTTGGGACCGGAATTGTTTATCTGTTTTGTGTAAAGTTGCTGCGTTTTATGACTAAACATTATTTTCTTATTAAGAATTATTTGAATAAGAACTTTTTGAATATATTGAAAGGTACAATAGCGATTCCGACACGTTTAGGTACTCAGAACTTTTAGCAAAGTCGGTATGTGAAGAGTCGTTTGAGTACGCACGGTGCACTAATTGTTAGGACCCTGTCCTCTCATACTCGGCGTTTCGTTTGAAGTCTGACGCGACTGTTATATCTGTCCTTTTATTACTACACTACGCTAGGACTAAGACGTACTCGCTTCCTTTGACCTATGGAGAGTATAGTCACCACTATATGTAACGGAGGAGTCTACATAGAGTTAACTCAGCCAAATAATGTGTCAAATAAATAGTATAAAATTAGAATGTTTTCCGTTATTAGTATGAAATGGTGCCCCCATTTACACGGGAAGACTAAATACGGGGAGCTTTGTATATTTTATTTTTTTTATTTTATAGTTATTTTGAAATTTGTCAACATTTTTAATATAAGCCAACAAAATATCTATATGCCTTTTAATATGTAGAGCAAAAATGTTGTATCCATGTTACCGAAATAACGAGAACAGAGGAGTGTGAAGTTTTATTTAATAAAATAATGCATATATTAATATAATAAATGTAACTATTACTATCATGTTAGACTTTTGTATTAGGTGATATAGAAATAAATAAATAATAAATAAGTAAATAGCTTCACGCTGAATCCCGCACACAGCAGGGTAGGCAGAGGGAACCTAGTGTTAAGACACTCCGTTCCCCACTTTCCGCCGAATTCGGAGGCAAAATAAAACAATAAAGAACAAACATAATTTGCGTATAGTTAAGTATTTCAAGACTTGGTCTTAGTAAATTATACATAAGCTTGAGTTTTATTTTCATCTCCTAAGGGATATTTCCTCGTATTTCACATATGTGGAATAAACAGCTTTAGCACATTATAGATGATTATTATGCTAAGTAAGTACGATGATTCCCTTATGACCATGATTTATATGTTCAAGCGTTCCTATTTCTATAGTAATTGTTTTTTCAAAGATTATTTCACAAGTTATTTATATAAGAAATACGTATATAAAACTATATTTGTAGAAGGCCCTTTACAATAATATTTAAGATTACCTATTTTATGTACCGGGGCAAGTCATGGCGCAGTGGCACAAACGTGTGACTGTAAACGACTGGTTGTGGGT
>JAHESG010000153.1:0-24973 GCA_019049465.1 Dryas iulia moderata | reverse complement strand
CAAAATGAAAATGTATTTCGTGTATAACTTAAACGAATTCGCTGTTATGTTATATATGGGTATCGAATAATAATAAATTTATGAATTAAATGATAGAATGTGATGTTATACTAAACTTAATAAAAATACGAGAATGTCCGAACCGAAGTCGCGTCGCTGTAAACAATAAGAAAGGAAGGGATCGGACAGTGCCGTACTCAGACTTATAAACGTAAACATGAGGCCGGTGTAAGCACTAGTGTTAGGCAAAATTTAATAGCAAACAACAATCGAATATAAACAATCCTTTGTCCAATCATTTGTTTGTGAGAAAATCACATTAAAATTAAAATTGGTTGAAAATTCATTAGTTGTTATTTTTTTTCACTCCAATTAACAATGAATTAATTTTATAATTGTTATTTTCGCACAAATAAATTATTTAATTGTTAATTGCAATTAAATGTTGGCAACACTGGTAAGCACAAGCCGAACGAGAACGAGCAGCTTCAAATTTAAAATAATCAATTGGCGGTGGTTTGTCTGGTCCTGTCCTCGGGCAAAACAATTCAGCTAGACTCTTTCTCCTTCTCCTTCTCTTTTTCCTTTGACTCTGAAATTATATAATATTGTTTTAATTTTATATACTATAAAAAATTAAAATAAATAGCGCAATTTTCAAATCAGCAAATAAAATATTAAGCGATTATTATAATAGAAAATAATTCATATTATATCTATTGTATAAGCATTTTGAGCAAAGCTTTGGCATAATAATAATAAAATAAATTTTATATATAAACTTTTTTTACTTCTCAGTAATTTATTTAAGAATATGATATGAATTATTTTGTATTTATTTTAAAACGTGTCATGATCATCTCGATGTCTTATGACCAAGCTGGCTAAATATAAATTTAGTCGCAGCCTTTAGATCAACGCAGTGAAATATTTTTGATTTTACTGTTATGATCTTATTATATGGACTTCTGTATTTTTACTGTCAATTAAATTACTGAATCAAATTAATTAAAAAATATATTTATTTTTTATACTTAATTTTATTTCTTTCATACCTAAAAGAGGCAGTATTTAAAAAGTCCCAAAACAATAAGTTGATTAATATATTAATATATTTTAAAAATTTTATTTAGTAAAATATTAATTACTTTCGTATTCACAAATTAAAAAATATAATACATTTCGTATACAACGTTCTAAATTTGAATTTTAGCGGTAAGCAATAATAAAATGGCAAAATAGGAGACTTAATAGACTTAAAATGTTCTTTAAAAGTACAATTAATTGATATAAAATAGATATACATAGATATTATATCAAGGCATACAAATTCATGACTATAAAAGAAAGACGTGTGTTTGCATATCTACGTAAATGTTATATATTTTTATGTTTTATTTTTAATATATAACTTTTGATGTGTATTTTACAAAATAATAAAATAAATAAATGTTGATATTTGTCCAAAATACAATATCGTGAAATACCCCACTGCGTAAGCGATCTAAAGGTTGCCGTATCGAATGACGGCGGGACTTCAGAAGCCCGCCATGTGCGTTTAGCCTGTGCGTAAATAAGCCAAAATAAAATTTTGAGACCTCTCTATATTTGGCAACTTGCAAAGCGAATACTTTTTAATTTTTTCTATTAAATATAACGCTTGTAAATATGTGTAATTTTTATAATTGAAAAAAAAGCTTTCTTAAGAAAAAATGTGATTGATATACGATAGCTTTTTATATATATTGTTGATAGTCAACGTATAAATAATTGCTGTAAAGCTTGCCGAAGCTCAAACTTGAGTCGCCAAATGGTCTCTACGCATGCCTGGTCACAGATCGAGACTGACCTTCGTCACTACCGTTAGTGACCTCCTCACCATTCTTGTCGCCATTTTCCACCTTCTTCTCCTCCTCTTTGGGCTCCTTATCTTTCTTTTCTTCAGAGCTCTCCTTAGCTGGTTTCTTCTCCTTACCAGACTTGCCCTTGGCAGGGGTTGCCGGTTTAGGCTTTGGCTCCAGTGAAGGATCCAGTACTAACTTGCCGATGTTCTTGCGATCGTGCATCTTTTGCATGGCCTCACCAACCTTTGGACAAGAAATACAATATTATTGAGGCTGTCGTGGCGCAGTGGGACAATGTTTGACTGTAAAGCGACGGTTTCGAGTTCGACTCCCACTTGGGGGAATGATTATATTTGAATTCTCATTTCTTTACTTTGGTACACGCAATGTCTCGATGCCTGGCAGGAAATGGAGGACGGATTGTCTTGACACTAGAACCTCTCTGGCTATCATACTATTCGAGAAAAAACGCAAGACTGGTTTTTACTTTTTTTTTACAATATCCAGCAACAATTACAACGTAAAACAAAATCGGGGTCAGAACACTAATATTCATAAAAGGTATTAAACAAACAACTCACATCCTCCAACGCCCAAGTGGAATCAACAATCGGCTTGACCTTGCCGTCGGCCCACAGTGAGAACACGCTTTCGACGGCGCGGCGCACGGTCTCGCCGCGGCCGTGCTGGAACAGCAGGTGCCGCAGGTTGAGGCCGGCCAGGCTCTTGTTCTCGTCGAACAGCTTTATGGGTGACACCTTGTCTACTTGCCACCACTGAAAATGTTTTGTGTGTTAATATTGTGAATCAGGAGTAAGCAATGTTTGTTTAAGCAGTGAATCTATCCAATTTTTTTAAGCCTTCTACGTAAATACTTTTAAGATCTTTTAAAAGGTTTACAAGGTTAGGATGAGGACGGAATGTTTTGACACTAGGTTCTCTCTGACTACTCCGCTAATCGGGAGAAAGCGTTAAGCTTCTTTAAGGTTTAATGTAGTCAATTAAAAAACTTTTTTAATATTAGATAACCGTGATGCCTAGTTATTAAACCAATATTGCAAGAACGATATTTCAGATTTCTACTTATTCATATATATGAAATATAAAAACACACTTTAAACAAAAATAAAAACAAATTGATATAAGTTTATTATTATAGCCTCTATTAAATAAATAAATCGAAATATAAAGTTTTATGGCATTCAGTATAAATGTGGGTGAGTCCATAACTTTTTGTTCAATCTGAAGCTAAGATGTTTGAACAAGATAATTAAAACATTTAATACTCACGGCACGCGCTGCGCTGAAGAAACTCTTGGTTTCGCCGGTCACGATGTTAGATGATCCTGCGATACACGTCATTGTTTAGTGCATTCAACTTCATAGAATAGCTCTTATGAATTTACCAAACATTAACTATGAAACATTTATGACAAAAGTAGGTATAATACACATACTATCCATACTTATATTATAAATACGAAAGTCTGTGTGTTTGTCTGTCATACTTTCACGGCTAATCTACCGGCCCGATTTGGATGAGATTTAGAATGAAAGTAGTAAATAACTATGGGTTTAACATAGGCTACTTATTTTTTCAAAAATCAACCTCTAAGGGGTTAAAATAGGGGATAAAAGTTTATATGAAAAATCTAAACCGCTTGACCGATTGTAATGAATTTTGGCATAAATATAGATAATCTAAGCTTAAGCATAGGCAACTTTATTTTTCAAAAATCCTCCCCCGAGGGTTGTAATATAAGGAAATAGTGACGTAGTTCACGCGGCGATGCCGCTAGTTAAGAATAAAAGAAAGTTTTGTAAAAAAAACACTAACTAATAGATAAAGTGATCG
Organism: Dryas iulia moderata; assembly: GCA_019049465.1. NCBI lineage: Eukaryota > Metazoa > Arthropoda > Insecta > Lepidoptera > Nymphalidae > Dryas > Dryas iulia. The sequence goes on along the minus strand of JAHESG010000153.1, from coordinate 21,274 downwards.
TCAATTTTTATTTTAGTCATTTTACGATGGAATAAAATGAAATATCCCTCTCAGTGCTAGCGGGAAGGCATATCTGTTTCATTCTGACCCAAATCGGTGTTGTTCTAACTGCCCTCCATCAGTTTTACAAGCCAACAAACATAGACGGGAGTCGTAAAAAGAAAATATATTTATTACTCCTTAAAACTCAACGGCGTCATGCTATAAATATACAAAGTATTGAAAATAAATTTCAAAGTTGCCTTGTTCATAAAAAAGCTCACCATAAAGGATGTATCGTCCCATTGGCTTGAGAAGAGAATAGCCTCGATTGCATTCCTCACCGCAGAGACAGTCGAGCACGATGTCAACACCATCAGCAGAAATCCTAAGGAAAAGGGTTATTAAGTTAAAATAAAACCCAATTCTTGTTATTTTCTTGATATACACCTAGGTACTAAATTGTAATCAATATAATCGTAACGTTTTTACTGTATATGAAAAATGAATTACGGATAAAATTTCCATTGAAAGAACATAAATAATATATGAATTTCTATTGACGCTTAAATGCAGATTTAAAAACAATCTAAGTCAACAAGGCCGGTCCCAAGTGGCTGATGTAAATCTCAAACCATAAATATGTAAGCAGTTACGATGTTACATATGAGTAAATTCCTTTACCACTTTATATTCATAACATATGATTGTCAATAGAAATATCGATGTCGGGAGTTTTTAATAATAGATAAATTATTCCGGAGTAATCAGTCAAAACCTGGAGTCAACACACTCCGTTTTCCACTTTCCTCGAAGTGGACTACGAATCGACATTGCGTATTAAGTAGCGGAACTGAACACCGCGCTTTATCTTAGATAGGTTTTTACTCAACTACGTCACGATGGCCCCATAGATAAACAATTCACTTTATTGTTAAAACAGTGTTCCAATAACCGCGTCTGCGGCGGCACTTATGGGTATATCGGACTGTTTGTTTACATTAGGACCGTGTATGCCCGATCTGTTTATCCTTAGAGCTTACTAGTATAAAAATATCTTTGTCTATTTACGAGAATTAAATACTGCGCGTCTGTTACAAAACAGCTGCCCTAAGGAGCGAGATATAAACGGAACAATTAGCGTACTGTTCCCAATGTAATTGGACCTTGACTTTAGTAGATGAATCTTTCCATACACTACTTTATAGGCCTACTGGTTCATGTGACTGCCAGAAGAGAAAGTCTTTATATTATTAGGCAAAAATCCATACTGTATATTTTGATAGTATAAATATAAAAAAATCATTTATAACTAAACATACAAGATTAACTTATCAGTAAAACCAGTGTTTATTTACCTCAGAAAAATTGAACTCCATATTTTGTAATACCCAAATTATAGCTAAAGAAAAGCTCACGAGCCATATAATAAAAACGTTTAAATTGCAATTGTTGTAAGAGCTGTATGAACGATATGGGTGGGATAGAAATATGTACCACTAATAACTATCAATTAAGAAAGCTTGGGATCTAGAGCAATTAGTTAATTGCTCTTAGGAATGTGTGGAGCTACCACATCTTTACGCCCATAAGACACTTGTAGGATATGATTGAATATTACATTTTTTTAAAAAATACATACACAAACAGATTAAAAACAATTAGGTATATTCCACGTTTTATCATCACGGCAACCGATTTAAAAAAATTAAAAGTGTCTTTCAATCCACCCACGTCCGATTAAACGACTATAAAGATGTAATGGTAGCAATAAAGTTATTACGACTATCGTTCAATTTGTTTCATCACAAATTTTATGTGCAACTTTAATAATTGACAGAAGGTTGAAGGTATTAAAAAATAAATACTAACTTCTTAGTGAAGTTAAGATCTTGTGTGTTTATGAGTGGTTTTACTATAATATTGTAAAAAAAAGAATAAATTTTAATGCCCTTCAGAGCATATAAGAATTCTTCTCACACGAAACATTCTTGATTATAATGAAATACATTTAGATATGATTTCATGAAAGTATATTTAAGGCACAATTACTTTAAGACATGATTCAGAAGACGAATAATTTCAAAAGAGGCAAAAAGTACTCTTAATGTACACTCTAAGTGACAAAATATGATTAATAACAATATTCGTATATACATTTTTTCGAGCAAAGTAATTTTGGTACGGACGTGCTGACAAGAAACGTTGTATGAATGACGTTTTTATACGTCGTCTTCAAAGCGTAAGAAGTACAATGGGTGCGGCTTATTTTTTTGTAACTTAGGAGTTTCTGCTTGTGGCAGCTTAGTGACATGCTTTTCTATTCTGAAACTTTACTTTTGAATTCACATGTGGCTATTGTTAATGTTTGTTATTCGAGATAGTATCACTCGAATAGTTTTTTAAATGTTATTTTTCTTTTTTCATTTTGTAATATAATGTTCACTTACTTCCTGACTTCGCTGGTGTAGTCACTGCCCCTCTCGAGGAGATGGTCGATGTTGTTGTTGTTAGCTTTCAAAGCTTCATGCTTAGTCTTGGAGCAAACACCAAATACGGTGACCCCCTCAACCGTTTTAGCTAACTGAGCTACCGCTTGTCCCTAAGAATAAAAAAAAATAAGACTGAGAAATAAACAAAATTCAACCAACTTGTGTAAAATATTTAATTTACACACTTTAATTGTTGTTATCAAAGCAATCAAATATAATAACAACTAACTCAAGTTAACACGCAACTCTCCTCTAACGTAGCATTACGTTTCAAAATAAGCCTAAATCATGTGCAATTACAGTACATAAATTATATTCTATAATAGTTTATACGTTTCAAGAAATGTGTAGGTATATATGTAGATGTCTACGTTTTTGCTTATTTAGTCTGTATTTCATTTTCTTAAAATGGGTCACCCCGGTGTAGGTTTTACTTTTGTACGACATCAAAGAGAAAACGTACACTGATTAAGGTTGAATTATTTTGAATAATTTTAAGAAAATATGAATGTCGAGCCGTATCTCGCGGTTGGAGTTGAGTAATGAGATCCAATTGCGTTCTCCAAATGAAATGACAGAATTTTATATTTTAATGATGTCTTAGTAATCTTGATTTTGTTAATTTTAATTAAAAAACATCACACTAGAGCATATCTGCTGTATGTAAAATAAGAGTTACTACTTAATTACCACTTCAAATTACGGGTCATTGACTCCGAGGGTAATGAATGATGTAATGTCGGAAGCACGAACATTCCAGACCACACAAAGATTTTTCTCACCCAATTCAACGTAATTAGGCAACTAACATTGCTCATGTTCAGTAAGCGAGCACATTCCCTCATAAATTTGCAGTTTTCGCCGATATGTAGAAATAAAACAGCACTTGTCAGGGTCAATGCTACGGGATTATTTTAAGCAAATTTCATTTATTTGCAGAAGATCCGACGAAGCTTTTTTTAATACACAAAAAATTACGAAGTGAGTACATTTGACAATATTTGCTCTCATTTACAAATTATTGTATTTAAAAGTGACTGTAGTTTTCTAATTTATATATTTTTTCTAACATATTTTTAATCTTCGTCCATTCGTGATTCGACAAGATAATTATCAGTTACTTTAAAATTACGTTTTTAAAAAAAAAATCCACAGCTAGGATTTTAACTACCAGTATCACCTACTGTAAGGTAAGTCATAAATTTAAAATATACTAAAAATTTACACAGCAAATATATAATTATTTAAACACAGAATAATGACAGATTATACAGCGGTTCCTCGAATCGTGCTTCAAAGGTTTCATTTGTATTTTGCAATCCTATCTAGTTGGTGTAATTGAAACTTAAGTAATATCAGTAAACCGACCGTCCCGGCCTCATACAACTGCAATACGCTGTGGGCTTCCAAAATAAAATATACCTATACGTATATATTTATGGTTTATGCTCCTCAAATAAAAAAAATAAAATAATTAGTGTCAAAATATGTCAAAACACAAAAATATGTCACTTGTAGGATTTGAAATGTTATTACATGTATTTCGTAACCGATAACAAGCGTTGTGTTTTATTTTAAGACTAGACATTAACAAGTCTCTAATCTCATCTATGTCTAATTATCTCTTCACTCGGACTAGTAATTCAAGTTCAACTTACATTATTAGACCGGTTTTTTTACTTTTTTTTGCGTTAAAATCCCACACACATAAAACCAACGTCGCGGCTGGATCAAATGGTTAATTTGGTTAATATTTTATTAAATATAAACATCGTGTGAGTATGATTGAAATAATTTGAGTTAAAAATACTTTTTAAGAAAAAACTTTTTGATTTATTTTTAGCAAGGTGTTTTATTTGATATTCATATTTTAGGATTAAATTAAAACAAGGTAAGCCTTTCATTTGATCCATTTTGTTATTGTTGTTCAGAAATATATGCCCCGCCATTTAAAGTAGGCCATTTTGGGTTAATATAAAACCGAATCCATACTTATATTTCTACTGTCATCAGAACTTAAGGTATATTTAAAATTTCAGCTTAAATGGACAGTAAGGGAAATTTAGTTGCATTTAAGTCCAAAATTTGACTACAAACAGACAAAGATCAGGACAAGTGAATCTAAATAAAAGCTTGTGAAGAGTACTATAAAAGATTACTTACCACACCGCCGCCAGCGGAATGAACGAGGAGGCTCTTGCCAGGGGTCAGGTTGGCCATCTCGAAGAGGAGAAGGTAAGCAACCACGTAGTTGGTGGTGATTGCCACCGCGTCCAACGCTGACATGCCCTCCGGTAAAGCATACACATACTGGGCAGGAACAGCTACCAATTCGGCCCAGGCCTTGTACTCAGGAAGAGCAACGACTTGGTCGCCAACCTACAACAAATAAAATATTTAATTTCATCAGTATAGAAATAAATTAAAGTTTGGCTATAATTTTTTTCAACTCTTATTCTTTATGTATTGTTCTTATTTACTTTTGAATATTACTTTATTTCATTTCACCAAAAATCAATTTTCTACTCGATTCAAATACCAACAACCAATTACTAACATAATATAAATTAATATAAATTATTACAAATCACGAAATGTTTTTGTATTTTTGAAAAAACTGTATAGTTAGTAAGGAAATTGTTATTTTTTTCATTTCAAGTAGCTTTTAAGTCTCTTGAAAAAATAAAATACAAGCATCAATTACAAACAACTGCAACAAACTTCCATCAATGCAATAGCAAGTACCTACTTAAAAGTTATCCTGAATCATACAAAACATAGTTGCTAGTTATGATATTATTCAATTTAATAGTATCATTAATATGATGTATAGCATCCTTCCATAGCCCATAAAGAAATAGGGTCAACACGCTGCTAATTTACTTTTAATTATAAGCAATCTACTTCTTCTGTAATTTTTAGTGAAATTCGATTACCTTACACGCGAAAAGTTATCTTTGACAACCTGTTTTTATCACATAATTATTATTTAAAGATAAGACGCCATAATTATTATTGGATTTTTAAGATGCCGTCTTCATTTTTAAATTCAATGATGATTTACAATTTTTCACTGGATTTTTGGCTTTTATAACAAGTTAGTTAAAGCAAATCTAGTGAAAGTCCATTTTCCACTTTCCAAGTTTCCACCCAAAACCGAGACGTTGCGTGTTGAGTAGCGGAACTGAACGCTGCGCTTGCTTACCAGAGCGGAGAAATTATATTTAAATATAAAATAATTAATAATTCAAATATTTAATAATATTACAGCACATAATATTTAACTGCTTTTAAGAGTATCGTTAATACGAATTTGTATGACCATTATAAACCTGTAGCGTACGACACTACAAGCAACTCATACACCTTTGTAAATCGTGACAGGTTTTGGTGTGAAATAAAAAATAGCCCAATTGGGCGGATCATTTCAATCAAAACAGACAGGTCAATAGACGACGAACTTTTGAACCATATTTTTTATTCAGTCTGTCTCGAGAACGTAACTCTTAAAGTATTTTTACCATACATGGCCTTCAATGAATATGTACGTTAAACACACATGTGCGTTTATTACGCTGAATATTTATATTATTTTTTATATATTAATTTGAATGAAGTAAACTTATTATAAATTTTAATAAATTTTATTGACATACAATAAACTTCGCCGTTTTTTTAGATTTATTAATATAATTGTAAATCTAATATTATTTAAAGAAAATGGTAGTCACTTTTAATATTATATTAGTTAAATTATGGTAGTTATATTTTATCAGATTCGTACCTTAAAATTAGTGACGCCCTCGCCAACCTGCTCGATCTCACCGGCGCATTCAAACCCAAGGATGAATGGAGTCTTAGGAGGAGAATCGATAGCGCCTTGTCGTACGATCAGATCTTGAAAGTTTAGACCACTGTGAAAGAAATACAAAATGTTAATAATGTAAATTTATTATAGTATCTACTATCTGCATATTTTAAAAAATAGCGACACACTTGGTAGATTTGTGGTTTACCAGTTTCTTTAATTTTGCTAATAAAGATTAAAAATGAAGGCTAAGTTAGGGGGTGTTCCCCCTATCTATACGTTATATGTCCGATAATCATGAATCCAACTCGTACCTATGGAAAAATGTGCCCCATAGATATTAATGAGACACGTTATGGCATTTTTTATAAAGCATTCAATTTTATAAAATAACATTTCATTGTTCCTAACTTGACTGATTTACCGTATAATATACTTAAAATTAAAATATATTACTATACACAGATAAGTATACAAACACATGTGCGTACAGTAATGTATTTGACAGATATAAATTATCATAAAGATCCACTCGTTATGTTTTCTTTAAAGTTCAAAATATTAATAAACATAACACGACCGACGATATGGATCTTGTTACCATTTAATAAAACTGGGAGTCTAATTAATGCGGTGAGGCAAAAGAATGCGGTAGCTATATATTATTATGCATCACTACACGAGTGGAATAAAGAAACCTATATTTAAATATTGGTCCACGTCTATGTATCAATCATCAGTCAATATGTACAGTTCGACACCTGTGAGCTAACAATGTGTGGTAAAACTTAGTATGAGTAACTAAATCTAAGTAATGACTTATATGAAGGAACAAATGCCTATAATACGAACTGACTTTTAACGAAATTCGCCAACAATTAGGTAAAACTACACTCAGTACATTTATAACAAAGTTTTAATTATAGGAAGTAATGGCAAAATATTATCTTTATTCACACAATGTTTCGAAAATTTATACGTGAGGTTATTTTAAACGTAATGTTACACATGATTCATGATTGTGCCTGCATGCATAGTAGCGCAAATACATGTAATTGTTGTATGGTTGGTACGTGCTCTGTGTTGTAAACCGCGGGCGTCGGTCGAAGTAATCGATATTTGCGACTGTCTCCACCCACCTACCACTATGGTTGCCATAAAGATTTACAAACTGATATCGATTTGAATAACCTATGTTTTGTAATGTACAGTGTTGTAGGTAAATGCGTGGCGTAAAGTAAAATGAAGAAAAAATGCAGGTTAAATATCAGTTAATAAGCGCGCACCTTTACACGTTCTGTAAAAATTAATTTAAATAACCATCGAGGCTATCGTGGCGCAGTGGAACAGCATGCGGACTGTAAACACGATGAGTTGTGAGTACGATCCCCAGACAGGGGAAGGTTTGTATTTAAGTTATTATCATTTCCCTGTTCTGGTAAAATTAAACGTGGTGTTGAATTCTGCAATGTCTCGAATTTAGGTGGAAATTACATAACGGAGTGTCTTGTCACTAGATTCTCTCTATCCATCCTACTGTGCGGGATAAAGTGTGCAGCCGAAAAAAAATAGAATATACCATCTCATAATACAAAAGCCAGAAATAGTTGTAAGATATTATGCGTTTTACTCTAAACACAATGTCGGTGCATTTCTTCACCCACTTAATAAAGTATGTATTTTTGGAGATCCTTGATGAAAAACAGTCGTGAACATACACCCAGACATTATTGAAATAATGCAGTCTTACACACAATAGCCATGACGTCCGTATATTGTTTACTCGCATTACGATTTACTGGCTACTGTTTATACGAAGTTTTACAAGTGAGAATTGATAAGTGTCTACCATTTTTCAAGTAAGCATAAAAGTTAACTTACTTAACTAGTATTTTTTCTTTATAAATAACAATGAATTTGTTCCAAAAACATGTTAAATTGTGTTTCCATTATCGTCAAAATACATTCTTTCTCAATCTGGGTGGTCTGACGTGTTTTGAAAACTAAAGAGGAATAAATACCAGACGTAAGATATATTCCAAGTTTATTTAATTAATTCTGTTGATTTTAGATCTAATGTACATTCAAAAATACTTTGCTCATAAATTCGTCTGTTTAAACAGCATAGTTGATGAAAAATGTATATTTAAAAAGAAAATTTTCATAGAAAATTATCTCTAATAATTTCTGCAGATAAAATGATAGGGGGATCTGAATTATAATATATACCTACATGAATCTACGTACGACACTGTCTGTAAGCCATATTGCTCCAATTTATTTTCAACATGTAAGGTTGTACATGAACATATAATGTAAATACCCTATTAACTAAACCCAAATCCAAAATACATCACATATATAATTTTAATAGCATAATATTAATTGGTAATAATCTTAAATATGGACACCTACTATATTAAGTTTGCAAACATACATACTACAGGCCCCAAAACATTTTGAATTCGCTACAAATTATAGGTTTAGAGCACAAGTCAAGAGCGTTCAACATATAATTATTGAATGAACATGACTCACTGCCGTCAAAATTTGTGTCTTCCTATTAAAATTGCCTTTATACGTAGTGAATGAATCACAGTTCGCGCCGGGCTGTTTACATTATTTCGTTATTTGCTCGATTCATTTGAGGGGACGGCCGCCGTCGATCGGGTAAGCACAGGGAGCGGTCCCCTCGTCTGTCTGACACTAAAATAATATATTAATGTGGACTCTATATAATTGTGAATAATTACATTTGCGTGGGACTCTAGTATACTGTACAATTCTCTCGTAGTTTAAAGATATTAGATATAGTATTGTTAGCGCCCGCATCCTTTTTATTAGCTAAATTGGACACGGGTTGCACAGTTTTATTTTAAACCTTTCCTCCATTATCAATGATCGTACGAGACTCAAACGCCGTGAGTCGGAATGCTAAGCTGAGATAATCTCCGGCACCATGTCTCGTTTACTCGCATTGAATTTTCACGCACGCTACCTGACCGTTTATTCAACGATTTGAATGGCTTCCTTTTACATCAATAGCTCGTAATATTGTGCGCAGGTAAAAAGATTACTTGAAAGACGAAATTGATTATTCACTTTTTGAATATTTAAATTGTTAAAGTTACAAGCGTGTTTAAAATATTTGTTGAATGTCTGGTCCTACTTAGTTACTTAGTGCGTGACTCAAAGTATTAATTGTAACGAGGCCTTTTCGTTGATAAAGCCTAATGTCGCCAACAAACGAATTGCTAACACAAACCTATCAACCCTGTCCCCATTTGATAACTTAATTACGACCCTCAATTTCCATAATTACCTACCTGACCCAAAACGGCGAAATTCTTAGTCACTAACTTTTGTGAGTAATAATTTTATTCATTCACAAGTAATGAATAACAATTAAACCTTACGCATCTCCTTAAGACCTTTCGTGCAAATGTAATCAAATTAAAACCTTTCGAACAACCAATGAAGGTTTTCTCTGTAAACCGATTACAACCCTAGCAAAGCAATAATGCGATTAATGCATTATGTAGAATTTCTATTCACGCAATTCAAATAACTTTCCGGTTTATTAAACAGCGCCGAATGATACGGCAAGAATAATGATGAATAAATTATTCTTAACTTCGCACTACGACACCCTCTTTGAGTATGTTTCGATATACTATTAAAACGAATAAATGAATGAAAAAGCACCCCATTTCGTGGTAATTTAAAATTGCATCGGGGTTGAGCGTCGATACGGCGCGACCTGGCGGCGGCGGGCGTCGCGACGACGCGTCAAGGCGCCTATAATTTCTAATAACTGAAACACGCAACCTACAAGACATGAATTTAAATAATAGGACTAACCACAACTAAAGGTAACGCATCTACTAGTTTCTTTTGTTTGAAACATCGTTTAAATACGTGTTGTGTTTTAAAAAGTGCCGAAATGTAACATTTAATAAACAATAAATGACCAAACTTTAACCGCAAGGTTAGGGGATATCTCATTATATAAGTTCCGAAGGTTTTTTTACGAAATATGTGTTCTTAAGAAATCAATGTGACTACGAGTAGGATGGTAAAGTAAAACAATAAATACCGAAAATAAAATTTGAAGTCAAGATTTAACTATTTACATTTTATTTAATATAATAAAAAAGAATGTATGTTTACTATAACGCAAAATAAAGTCCAACTGACTTTATTTAGCAAACTAAAAAAAGAACACTGCCTACGACCTCAAGATTTTAATATTATCCGTAAGCTGCAACTATGTATGTGCGATTAGTGATATAAAAGTCTCTACATTTTCAAGTTACGTCATAAAGAGTTCATAAGCGTCATTGTAATGCGAAGTGTGTACCTCCACCATATTACACTTCAACTCTTCTTCCGTTCGGCGCTCATGTTTCATGTCGTGAACGTGCTTATACTTAGGAAAGTAAGTACTTAACTATCTCCTTCAACCGTCGTGCGAGACACGGATAGACAACACTTAGATACATTAAGAACTAAGTTATATCGTCTCAGTTATGCAGTAGGTAATAGTAAGATAGATTAAAATTCATTTGGATTTAATTCATTGATATTTAACTCGTTTTGACAAAAAGGACTGTTTTTATATTCTTTCAATATATAAAAATGTAGGTACATAAGTACGTAGCATATTTATATCTAGGCGAATTTTAAAGTCCAAAAGAATAATTCTAGTGACTCATTCTTTAGCAATTACATTACTAATTGAATCCAATTTAGACGTCAAACTTAATAGACAAGTTAAAAATGTCACTTAAAAAATAACTTCCTCTCATAGTCATAGCCGCTCTGATTAAGAGTAGTCATTGATAAAAGACGTAGCGACTGCACAAGAGCATTTTAAATTCGCTTATTCAACGTTCAATTCGTTTATCAACTCAAATTATTTTTATCCAAATGTATTCAAGCCTTTATATATAAAGTTGTAGTAACTTTTCAGGTTATCTTTATTAGTAAAAAATCGACATTATTTATGAATTAAAATATTTGCTTCACGTGTATAGAGTACAACCGCACCGAATGGAATTTCCTCGTTCGCGTGCTTTCTGATTCATTTGTATTCCGTAGGTATGTTGATACTGACGAGTTAGCGAACTAACCTACGTTGTATTACGAACGTATTATGAATAGACACAGGAAACTGCGGCTTCAATTATCGGTGTTTTATATTCTGTTAATATGTTATAATATCCTGACGCATGATTTCTGTAATACATAATTGCATAGAGAGATTTCTGATGTTTTATATATATATACTTGACATTACAATGTTGAGGGGGCCAGTCGTGGCGCAGTGGCACAAGGGTGTGACTGTAAACGACTGGTTGGGGTTTCGATTCCCACTCGAGGAGTAGAAATATTTAATATTTCTACTCCTGGTGGTTCTGGTTTTGAGGCAAAGCGCGGCGTTAAGTTCCGCCACTTAACACGCAATGCCTCCGAATTTGGCGGAAAGTGGGGAACGGAGTGTCTCAACACTAGGTTCCCTCTGCCTACCCAGCTGTAAGCGGGATACAACGTGAAGCTACAAACATAAACATCTTATTATACATATTTTTTAAATTTATATACAAAGAAATGGCACGTATGGGACAGAAAATATATAGAATTTGAACAAACGTCGCGTGACCCTAAATACCATCCATAGTGGTATATAAAACAAATAGCGTGACTCAAAACCCTTATGATGTGATCCTTTTACACAGGAATTTAGGTTGAATTAAAAAAATATATACGATTCCTAGCACACATAAATGCGCACATTATTATAATGGAACAATTTTTATTTGCATTAATTAATAATTACTACGAATAACTTGATAACGATTTGTTAGTTATTTTTTTAATAAAAGCATAAATTATTGTTTATTTAATAGTCAATAATTTAAAAGATATATTTAGAATATAATTATTATGAGGATTAACGCTCTTCGAATTCAAATTCTTTTAGTTCTTTTTCGGTGGTCGGAAGCCCATAGGTCTCAAACTTCCGGCTAGCGGTGCTTAAACAAAGCTATACGGAGTTACCACACGTGACTACAACATCCTATTAACCTTCCAGACTAAACGACTATAGAATAAAAACCTGCAGTCATTAAGGTGTTACCAACCACATGAAAAAATATTAAATTTATAATGCTGATTTAAAATATAAACATATGTATTATACTATTATATAATTTTGAAGAAACCGCTGGTAATATTGGTCATTGGATATTGCAGCACAGTTGACAACTCATGGCCGACGTATGTGGTCAACTGAGTAATAATATATTTTATCACTTCTATTACTACGCTATTCTACCATTTAAAGAATAAACATATAATTTTGTCATATTTCTTGCCTTCATTTATTAAGTACTCATTATTAACTAGTCATTACGTTACCATTCTACTTGCTTATAGTAATAATAATAAAAAAATATGTCAATCATCAACACTCATTGTACTTTCAGGAAATGAGTCTTCATTCCACAGCTGGGTGGACATTCACTTAGGGTGGCCAAACAAGCATAAATTTACATCGACAAAAACACTGACCCGTTCTGATGAACTTAAAATTATGTCACACTTCCGACAGCCAAATGGATTAACGTAAGATAATATGTTAGACAGATGCAGTGAAGTGAAGTAAGTGTGGAAATAGAAACAATAAACAGTACTATTTGAACGTTAATAGCGGATATAGAACAGACAAGAGTTCGATTGATAATCGGTCAATTATCGCTATAAAGGCAAAGAACACAGCTCTGATAATAATAACCTCGGTTCTCGAAGACTCAAGTAACCAGTAGTTTTCTTACGATATAAAAGCCGAAACGAGTGGAGCCACTTTTTGCGCCTACTTAGTTCATTTTCGGCTTACCTCTTTTTGTCCTTTCTTTGTAAAAGTATATGAGTACACATTTTATGACGTGCCTACTTAAGATTTTTATTAAGGTAGCCGTTAGAGAGTAAAAGGTTCGCCTTTCATTTCTTTTAGGTATCAGATTTATTGCATATATATTATTTATTGGAAATGAGTTAAATAGGGTCGGTTGTAGGAATGAAGTCATGTTTATTTTGAATACAACATGATAATCGTTTTGGAGCTTTCTTGGAAAGTAATATACAACTGATAACATAGACAAAGAACTCAAAGTAAATAGTCAGAGTTTCGGATAGAAAAGATAAACGGTGAAATATTTACACAATCGGATGACTTCACTAACAAATTTATCAATATTGATGCCATTCCTAACATTCCAAAATCTTATCAATTTTCTCAGAATACACTTGTTCAAACTAAATATTTACATATCCGTATGGAAGAAAGAAATTGCATTTAAATGATACACAGAGAGCTAAAGTAATCTATAGCCCTTAAAATAACCATATAAATTAGTATAAAAAGATAATATTTTAGGGAAATAAAAAGATATCATTATTATACTTTGAACTTTAGAGATAACTTTGAAAATAATAAGCATTATTAGCCCTATATTTGAACACAAACACCCAGTAGACACATGCGGGCCAAAAAAAGGGGCCAACATGACGACTGTCAGTATAATAAATGTGGATATAATGCTGACCTTCCTAAATATCTAATTCGAGAAACAAAAACGTTTCGCGCCCCTAAAATATTTTGTTACTCACATGACTGTTTCCTGTTAAACGTATACAAATACGTAGTCAATTTTTCTGGTAGATTTCTTTATTAAATGTTTATTTACTTAAGGAACAAAAACTATATAAGATCGATAATTTTACACTAATCTTATAGACTTACTAATAATATCATTTATTATTTATTGAAGTTGCCAGTTGCGGAGATGCGGGATTTTTTTTGTTACAAATTTGGGGGTACAGGACTAAAGTAAGCACGGCTTATGATATTAGTTAATAATAAAATATATAGTATTATTTAACAGAGGCACGTGTCCAGAGTCTTGTTAATTTCAATCGTTAAAATAATCTTTTGCTGTAATAAAACATTATTTAAATATCGATAAAATTTGTCGCTTTTAGGGCCCCTATTGGTACTACAACTATACTATATTAGGTACTTATTGATATAATTATAAAACGCAAGACTTCCTTATGATGCAATTTGAACATGCCTACAGACCACGTTGCACATTTATATTGACAAATTCTGTTCGGTGTAAGAGTTATATTTGAAATATCCCCTTTGCCTGCATTCGGTGACATTAAGTGTGGTATTGGGAACCGCGACTAAATACCTATAGTAAAGAACTTATGTCAAAATACCAAAAATATGTGTGTGATTCTCTATTTTATAAATTTCCAATATATAATTTTCCGCTGTCTTTATATTTTAATATTGTAATATGAAACTTAATGGATCGTGGAAATGTTCCTTGTGAGAGGGGTACAACTGAGCCGATGATAAATTACTTGTGTCCGCTCAGTGCTTTGTGATAATAAAACTACACAATAAATGTATATGAAGTTAGTGCTGTGCGGTGAAATTTTGCAAGATAAATTTTGTCGCCATGGTCATGTCACGATGTTAATATAAGTTACATTTTTTAATATATATTTTATTAACTGATTTACTAGTATCGGCGCCTTGTTCACTGTAAAAATTAAGTGTTTTAATAAGAAAATATTTTTTTTTATTTATTTACTAATAATTAATACTATTCTTCATATTTTCCAATTTTCTTCAAACGATTAAACTATTAAAAAGCATAAAATATTGAAAAAAAATAGACAGTAACTACTAATTATAATAATTCGAAACGTTGAAAGCGTTCTGAAAAAAATACAAATAATCTAACACATGCTTTTATATCTCCTACATTTTCGTCGAGAAGTATACTTAATGGATGCTATAAAAAAAACAAGCATCGGCGTCGAAAGACAGGGCTTGCGGAGATTGGTCGCGAGGCCGGGGACGCGTATTGATCTGGCCTATGTGCCCCCTTCTCCCCGCCCCCTGGCCCTCCTCCTCCCCCGCGCCCCGCCACCCCGCCAGACATACAGGAGCACTCGCAACCCTCACCCCCTGGCGCAAGCCGCCGAGCGCCTGCCGACACCCGGCGCAACGCAACCACACCCCTTCATGCGAACGTCGAGTCACGGGATTTTCCAATTCAATTTACTTAGCAATCGAGTAATAGATGACTAAAACGATATATAAATTGACACGAAATGACTAAAGTGTCTATATGATTACTGTTCATTTATAGCAAAAAGTGACGGGCTACAAGAAATCTAGATCAATAATTAATGGGGAACAGGGAAAGTACGTTATCTACCCTGCATTATCGACCCTTCCGACAAACGCAATATGAACGAGCATGCCGACATGTCATCAGAATTGCATGTACATGAGCGTTTTGTTGCTAAAAAAAGATTAAGAGAATGCGAAATCTTTACTTCCATATAGAGAGAGCAGATTCGATTATGGTCACAATAAGCGATGAAGCATTTTCGTAAGTTCGTTGACTCCACCAACAATATACGGACGACAGTCGGGCCGGCGCGACCCGCCACCAGCATCTGCTACGCGATCAAGGATTTCATTTTATAGTCATACCATATGTCTCATATAGAATGTCTATCCCGACTCCGTTTATAATGTGTATAAAAATGAACATTCGAGAAAGCGAACTCCAATTTATTAAGTACAGGAGCAAATCTACAGCAATAAACTTATCTTTCTTGTTAATGAGTCAATATCGATAACCAACTTAACTGACTCATCTGTACCAGTAGAAAACAAACGTATCAAAAATAAGCCCGTGACGCACGCCCTACTCATACTTAACTTCACGATTGTTTTACAAATCAATGTCTTTTGTTTATGCAACCCAATACAGAAAATAGCATTACTTGTAATAAAAAATAAGACGATACAACTAATCTTTTTTGTGCTTATTAACTGGACTACACCATAAATTTGAAACTCAAGCTGACGCTGTCAAGACTCTATGCTCTTCCCAACAAAATTGATTAATGAACAGTTCTTAATTCCTTTCAAGATTAAATTTATTGTGATGCTGATGGAATAAGTGGTCCATGCATACATCTTTATACACATCTAAACAACGGTCAATTTAAATTAAACTTATATATATTAATTTCAATATAAATTATATTCAAATGTTCTTAAATTAGAAAATAGAACAATACAGTCTCGTTTATGTTATAAGCAACAAGTAAACCACCATAAAATTGCAGAAGCAAGTCCACCCACTCGTCAGTACTAAGGCACAACTTAGCGAGTTACTTAAATCGAGTTAGTTCAAGAGCATTACTTTCTATTGACTCATAGGAAGAGAGCTATCTCGTACAGACGATCTCAATAAGGAAGAGGGTAATAAACAAATTCATCTCGCTCATCTTATGTGGCTACGTAGCCTATTAAAATGCACAATACTGCACTTTATACCCTGGAGCTCGACCGCAGCTTTCGAAGGGCAGAAGTTATTTTTAGGTATTAAATTCATACACCAACAAAGGAAAGGATGTGAGCAATTAACACGCACTCTCGTAGTAACAAGACTAATGCTGATGACAGCGTGATGGAATCCACAATCAGATTATTACATGATAACAGTATAAATCCACCATGATATAAATAACTGTACATATTACTACAGTGGATAATATATAGCAATTTATTAGTTCATATAATAAGATACGATGAATAAAAACAACCAAGATCTATCCGTCGTGTGCATTCACGTACGATTAAACATCAAAAAAGAAAGCCACTCGTATAAAAGGGCGCGAGTACATCAGATTGTTCTCAGAAAAAGTTTCTGACACTGACTTGACCTAATTGAATATAATGGTGTGTTATTCATCTGTCCGATCCCTACTTTTTGTTTTAAAACATAAAGAGAGGCGGCACTAACGCATCCGCGTCTATGCCGAACGCTGTAATAGGTTTGGATTTCATTTTATAACTGTTACATGTCATTAAATTAATAGCGCTATTAAATAAAGAACCCTTGTACGCTGGAGTCGGTGAAACTACGCTGGCTAAGATATTATTACACATTTATGTATACTCCCAACATACTTGTTTTATTATTTCAAATTTACTAACCTTCACTGTATTATATCAAAGACGAGTGAAAATTGGTATTTAGAATTATTTTTGATACCTCTATTCTTACGAACAAATTACACGTTTATTACATTACTTAAAATTTTCAACAATTTAGTTTTTCAAGGTTTTCTTTTTAAAAACCTAACAGTTAAAAAATCCATGATCTTAAAACCGTTATTTTACGTGACGTCTATTTAATTGTGGGTGAATATTCTTTAAGTTATGTGGTTACTTGTTGTGTTTATGTTACAGTTTCAAACAGAACACGTTTATCCTTGAACTGATCTATATTTAGACTTAAGACGATCTTGTGCTTGATATGATGCTTACCATATCCCTATTTAAGTTCACAGAACTCATTGACGAGACATGAATTTAATTTTTGACAGCTTCTAATATATAACAATCTTAAAAATATAAAGTGGATCGATGAAGTAGCTCTACAAAAATAGGATGCATTTTCTTTTTAAAATTTTAAGTTAACGTGCAATTTACATTGGTTGGAAGAGTTAAGTTTTAGCGGTGGAGATTGTCGCGGTCATTAACATAGTAAGTCAACGATAAGCGTGCTATATTTAGCAAGATCAGGGATGCGATCTGCGCTTACATTACACCTCGCGCCTACGCATTGTGTCCCTTAAATATTACTTCCCTGAAAAATGATGGCCTTCCACGCGCATGCTTATTGCTAACTTAAGAAACATCTAGCAACTATCTGTTAGATTTCAACGCAGACGAAGACATTTACATGGACTATAAATCTCTTCTTTTTTTGATAAACATTTCTGTTCAAGTCATTATCTCAAGTATCCCTGTCGTTGAGTCTGTATTATGAAGCACTCAAGCGATAAATACATACAAAGAACAATCGGTCATTTAAACTCCTCTTCGTGTGAACTTAACTTATAGTTTCCAGTGATACTTAAAGTACATTTAATTGTAAGAAATATGTAGTACTTTTGTGCTTTTGCATACACCAGTTCATCGGAATTGATGAAAGGCGTGTCAGCTCTTAAATTGATGGTTATTTACATTTAAGAATGTCACGTCCCCAGGCTGGTCGTTAGAGTGTAAATCCGCTCAGGGCGCGGGCGCGTCACCCGCCGGCAACCGGCAAGCAATGGATGCAAGTGTGCGTGCAGAATTTTCAATCGGGTACATAAGTCGTGAGCCCGTGCAACACGGCGCGGCAGGCAGATGTTAATGAAGCAAGCGAGACGAAAACGGGATTCGATCGAACACCGAACAGTGCAGCGAAGGCACTGGGTAAGTAGGTACAACGTCACGGTCATCTACTTAAAACACTATACGATTTTTACGTTAATAATTACAAATATGTAAATAAGTACGTTACTAATAATTATTAAAAACAAGTATTATTATAAAAAGAATTAAAAAAAAGTTAATTCAAATTTACGAATTCCTATAAATTTAATAAACATTCACTATCGCGCGAATAATCGCGCGAGAAGTCTACCCCCAGTAAGTGAAAGTATTAAATTTATGGATGACATTTAACAGCCTGAGAAATTACAAAAAAATCGTTACAAGTTCATCTTTCTCACTCTTCAAGTGTGAACAACCCCTAAAAAAATCAATTTTAGACTTACCATGCTTTGACGCGAATCAGGACCTCGCCCTCAGCCACAGTGGGTTCTGGCTTCTTCAGAATTTTAACGGTCTTGAGACCCCCGAATCCAGTAAGAACGACTGCGCGCATCTCCTTGGGCGGCGGGGTCTCCTTTTCCTTTTCCTCGGTAGCCTTTTCGGGGGTCTCTTCGGGTGGGGTCTCGGTGGTACCATTCTCGGTCGGGGTCTTCTCGGGCGCCGCGGCCGCTGGGGTTTCCGTGCTTTCCGTCATCTCTTATTTGTGGAATGGACGATCAAGTGATAAGGTAAGCGGACGCGAAGCGAATGAGCCCGGTCGAATGAGGCGGAAGCCGGCCGGCGAGACGACGCGTCGCGAAACGAATGAGTGGAGGGAAGGGCTAGCGCGCGCAGCGGAGCCCGGGGTGGCAGTCGCGGCGGGGGCCGGCGGCGGCGGGGCGGGGGTGCGAACAGGTGGCCGCCGCCGCCGCCCGGACCTCCGCCCCGCGCCTCTCTCGACCGACCCCGCTCGATATTGCACTACACAGAACCTGGATTAACTTTATTACTCCATGGTCGATATAAAAACCCATAGGAGCCTTTAACTAATGCCTAAAACCTAAGTAGTACAGACACGATATGAAGAAATAATATCTAGAGGGTATATATGGTTATTCATTTTAGTTTGATAAATAACTAAAAATATTGCCGTCGTTGTTCTTAATGGGCCGATCCCCAAATATCGAAAATACTCCGCAATTCCGACAGTGCCATCCGTATTTTGATAAACGGATATCTTACAACTTGTTGAACATTACAACAGGTTTAGCTTAGATAAGCTGAGGCTTGTAGTAAACTTTAATAAATTTATTTAATAATAATCATTTAAAAATACCATGAGTCACCATAGTTCTATATGAACAACTTCGTTATAATTGTTTTTAAAGTGTATTTACAATCACAATGCAGTACTTACTAATTAACAAAGGTACTGATTACATTAACAGTAATATTTTTTATAATAATAATATGTTTATAGCAGGTAACAAAGTTTAAATTTAATTAAGATAATATAAAATTTAAATAAATATTTAAAAAGCCTAACTACTACGCCCAGGTAAATTTAAAGATTAATAATCCAAAATGTCTAGCTAAATAGACACAAATATGTTACAAGTACTTCATACATAATGATGACGACAATCGAATAGAAATACGTAATTATTTTAGTCATATTTCCTCTCTCTCTCGACACATAAAATAAATGTTTGCCTAATTTTTGTTATAATTTTTTTTTAAACCTAAGGCTTCTCAGTTGTGACTTAAGCCTTATTTATATAATATTAAAAAAACTGAATATATTCTTATATTTTTTATTTCATAATATAAATCTCGTGCACTACCTGAAGACAATTAGTTGTTAGGAAATGTTACAATTTTACCATACTCAAGGAGTCTCTAATATGTATTATCGTTCATATTTGACAAATAATGTGTCATAAATCTACATGAAAGGCATTACTTAATTGCATGAGTCTAGATTGTAGTGTAATTTATTATGAATGTTCCCTTATGTATTCCCCCAATTTGTTCCTGATTATTGACCGGATCGACATTATCCTCTCATTCCATTTGAATTGCCGTCTGATTGAGATACGGGCTCGGTGTCATCGAACGCACTGTAACATTGGTTACCTAAAATCAATAGCTGCTACAGACTCTATTATTCCCAGACAGACCCATCGATATACGGAATGCTGAAGTAAAAAATCAATGCACCTATTCGTAGTAAAATTTTACACTATCCGGCATCCTCACGATTATTAAAAACATTAAAAATATTCCTTTTTAATTCTTGCATTGTATATCGTGACACTGCGTCACAATGTTTAAACAAATCCATGGAAGTTGTATTTACCAGAGAATTATCATTAAATTTATAAATGCATTCTTTTTAACCATGTTAATATGACATCAAGTTGGTTATCATTTAAATAACCCAAAACGATTGAATTAACGTAAAAAACATCGTTTTACTGTTTTAAACTGTTCACTCTAACATTTTAATATTCTACGATGGATATTTTGAAACGTTTCTAAATAATTATTAATATTCGTTATTTTTTTTATTACTATCTATTGCATCTCTTATTAAAATAATGTTATATTACACAATTTATTTTCCTTTTTTGGTATGCAGGTACAATGAAAAAGAAACGTAGGTACAATTTTATTTTTTTCAAAAATATAGAAATTTAAATTTATAATTAAACCACATTCTTGTATAAATTATTTGAAATTTGGAAC
>JAHESG010000152.1:0-24974 GCA_019049465.1 Dryas iulia moderata | reverse complement strand
CTTCCACGAGACCTCTTAGTCCCCCCCTCCGATTCCTGAGCTGCTGCCGCGGCCGCTGATTGTCTTAGCTGGGCCTCCCTCGAGTAGTCGAGGGTCTCACCCGGCTGGGCTGATCGCCCGGGCAGCAACAAGCTCATCCCCTCACCCTAAATCCTCATCCTGAAGATTTCTACTCTAGGCCTTAAGGCCTTATCCATGGACCTGTCCATATTCGTGGGCAGAGAAGATCTCAATGGTCAGAGGGTAGCACCCTGGTACCATCTCCCCACTCACAGAGAGTGAGATGACGACAAGAAGACATGATCAGATGTTTTGCGGTTCGTCTTTGGTCGCGAGCCAGTCGGAAACAGTCTCCTACTACCAAGCTACTTGGTTACCCGCCTTTTACGGCACGCTACCCAGCGATGGATAGAAATTATATTCTTAACCTGATCCCCCTACAGGTAAAACCATATATAATATATTATTTTATCACGTCGATCGTAATTCGTAAGATCGATTACAACTGTCCATTGTCTCGGTTTCCCCACCTGTATACACAAGTACGTACTCAAGTGGCATATTGTATTACACTACGCTTGAAATATAAAGTAAATTAGTTTAGCTGAAACACTATACACAAAGGAGACCGTTAATCAAACACTACTATTTGAATAACAACTATTTTAACCAGATTAATCGCATATATTTTTGGTATTCGAAATTATATTTGTAGAAAACCCAATAAAAACTTTGAAAAAATCGCGAAAAATGTGCTATTAAAGACCATTTTTGCCCCTTCACGCCTATTTCTGTTGCAATGTACAACATTTTGTGTTTAGTTGTGGAACTCTACGTCTTGTTTTGTCTTAAGTACCTTTGGGAAGAAGTGCAGAGAGACAATAGGGAGTTAATATTAATAGAATTGGGAAGAAGTGCAGAGAGACAATAGGGAGAATACCGCTTTTCTTTTTACGAATAACATTTTAAAATGTTAAAGATAAGAAACAAAAATAATTTAAATACAATCATTCCCGCATCAATCACGAATGGGGATCGAACCCACATACAATCACGTGTAGTCAAATGCTGTTCCACTGCACTAAAATGTCCAAAATTAAAAAAAAAAATATAGAGAACGTACCTTCCACAATAATAACTGCATCGTAATTCATTTCCACGAATACATGATTCAATGCGAATTTGAAATGGCGCGCTATTTTGTAGTAACCTTTGAATTTGACTTTCGCTCTGGGCAAAGGTATCTCCGAGAGGTCCGGCTGGCGGATGATTGTTATACTCGGGCCCTTATCAGTGTAGGGTTTGATAACGTACGTCTCGTTGTGACCACAGTCCTGAAACATCGTTTAAATAAACGTTACATATTATTCTAAAACAGTGTCATAGTTTCACCTGCTTCAATCTATCAATCAATGTTACTCGCGTCAATCTATCATAGCGTTAGTCAATCATCCAACGCTATTTAAATCTAATGTTCTTGACAACTAGCACATTAGTCAGAATTCGGAAACAATGCAATACTTCAATATAAAAATGATTTTCATTTTCCAGCTCTGGTAAGAAGACAAAGTGCGGCGTTGAGTACCGCCACTCAACACGCAACGTCGCCATATCGGGTGAACAGTGCTGAATAAAGTATATCACACTATTTATTAGGTACTCTCTGAATATCATGCTATAAGCTGTGAGACTGTCTTTTATTAAGTTACTATTTTTAAAATATTTTTAAAGCCTTGACGGTTTTCGTATGGCTTCTACTTTATAAAGAAAGGCATTTTGTTAATTCAATTAATTAAATATTTAATTAATTGTATCGACTTAGCTGAGACGTCAAGTCTCGGAGGACATTAGTAGATATGTATCAACTCGAGTTACTAACCGTTGACTCTAGTTGGGCTTAACTCGAGTTAACTCGAGTTTTTGAAGTGAAAACTTGTTTAGGCGCGTTGAGAGTTTTGGTAGAGGGTAAAATCCTCGGTTCGCGTCACCGACATGCTAATGATAATAGTATTGAAATTGAAATTCGTGTAAATATAAATACTATATATAATTAAGATAATTGTATATTAATTATTTTTTCAACCACTTTGTATTTATATTTTGTTCATGATTTGTTTAACCCATCATATGTAACTAATAAATAAAACATAAAAAAATTCATATAATTTTTGCATATAGTTTTAATTACACTCAACTTAATAGTTCCGTTTTCACTTCTATCGGCAGTCCCACGACTGCTACTGTTTTTTTTTCTGTAACCCGGGTTAGAAATTACTATCGTATCTCATCAACCAAATGTTCACGTCAAAAACTTAAATTACACTTTATTGTCATATAGGCAAGTAGAAGTGATATTTCAGTTAATCATTCACACTCACAAGAAAAAAAAAAAAAAAAATTGCAATTAAATAATAGATTAAGATAAATTCACACCCACCTTATCATGTGAAAGAAGATCGCATGTAATTAATTTTGGTTCTTTACAATACACAATAGTGGTAGAGTACAGAAGGCAAAAAATAGTATAGAAGATAGATGAAAAGTATGAATTGGAATCCGATTCTTTATATTGGTAGAAATAAAACAAATCATTTACTCAGTTTCCTTCGTTTAACTCGAGTTACTTAACTCTGGTTCAACTCGAGTTACATGAACTTTAACTCGAGTTGGCACATCGCTACATTATGACGATTTAAGCGATTCGTTGTACATATGTTCCCACTCGAGTGAATTATATTATTTTAATTTGTTCCCTCTGGTAAGACAAAGCGCGGCGTTGAGTTACGCCATCACTCAACGCGCTATGTCTGGAATTTAGACGGAGAGCGGAGAACAAAATGTCTTAACAATAAATTATCTCTGACTACTCTATTTAGGAAAAATGAGGCTGTTATAAGCATTACCTGGCTGACTATAATTGGGAATGTTTCTTTTTTTCACCTAAATTTGACTAAGTTATCTAAACAGTGCCTCACGGTCACAGATCACCAGTACTGGCAACACTGGATTTTTACCTGCAAAATTATAAAAAAGACTCAAATAACATAACAAAAACATTTAAAACACGAACAATTTTTCACGCACGGAATCGAACCCAACACTACTTAAACTGCACCACGACTGGTTATGTTATTAAATTATAGTGAGAACTACAACTTCCTTACCCTATTTCACCTCCTCAGGGTCGGCTTTTGAAAAAGAAGTATCTTGCGTCGTCAATTATTTTTCTGAGAAAATTCATTGAAAGCAGTTTAGATCTTTCATAAAAAATTTCATTCCCTGTTTCATGCCCCGAGGATCGTATTCATATTATTAGTAAGTATGGACACATGTAGTACAATGACAACTATGTGATAACAGATGGCGCTATCTGTCCTAGTAAGGAAGATAGACAAAAAAATTATAATTGTAGATTTGCATTCTATTACTATTTTGACATCCTCCCGAGTGTTTTTTTTGTTAAAATATTCAATGTACAGACAGAAGACATTCTTTTACAGATATATTACAGTATAGTTTTTTTTTTTTAGTTTCACGCTGTATCCCGCACACAGCAGGGTAGGCAGAGGGAACCTAGTGTTAAGACACTCCGTTCTCGCCTTGCTGCCGAATTCGGAGGCTTTGCGTGTTACGTCGCCCTTTCCCTCGGCACCAGAGCGAAGAAAATGGAAATATTAAATATTTCCACTCCTCGAGTGGGAATCGAACCCACAACCAGTTGTTTACAGTCACACGCTTGTGCCACTGGGCCACGGCTGGCCACAGGCAGGTATAGATTTAGCATTCCTAAATCGTAAAGCATGTACAAGTGACTTACATAATTCAGCGCAGGTATGATACATGCAGGTAGATGTCCCTAGCTCTGCGCTCTCCCTCTTCTGGAATACATATTGTTGTAAAATGTTACTAAGTAAGCAATACATAAATAAATTTCATAACTAGTAAAGTATTTTCACTTTTGTTGTATCTCTGTGAAATATAAATAGTTAAAAAATAATAATTTTTTTTTAGCTTCACGCTGTATCCCGCACACAGCAGGTAGGCAGATGGGACCTAGTGCTAAGATACTCCTTTCTCCAATTCTGGAGGGATTGCGTGATTCTCGAGTGGGAATCGAACCTACAACTAGTCGTGTTTACAGTTACACTTCGTGCTTTACCGACCTGATTTAGATGGAACTAGAAATGAAAATAGTTTGAAGACGTCAAATAAAGGCCAAACATTTTTTCAAAAACCATTTCTTAAAGGAGTGAAAATTTGTATGGAAATACAAACCGCTTTACTTAACAGAGAACGCGCGCTATCAAACTATGAAGAGACTAGAGTCGTGTAGTCCATACAGGAGAAGCCGCGGACGAGATGCTGGTTTGAAATAAAGTTATTTTGTACTTTTATCATTTTTTTAAGTTTTATTCACACACTTAGGAAATGGCAAAATACATTGAGCAAACGTATAAAAATCTGAGCAATGCTCAGTGGTGAGAGCGCCTGAACGGTATTCAGGAGGCGCGGGTTCGAATCCTGCTGCGTTCAAATTTTTATACGTTTTTTAAATGTCTTTTTTAATTTTCCTAAGTGTGGAATAACACTTTAAAAAATGTTAAAAGCAATGGAAACATACATTTAGAAAACGTATAAAAATTCGAACGCAGCGGGATTCGAACCCGCACCTCCTGGAAACCGTCCAGGCGCTCTGACCGCGTGCGTCATGCGTACTACTAACAGCTGCGTCGAAATTCTATACATTTGTCGCTTATTACAAATTATTTATGTTGTTAGCATTAGCAGCAGTTAGCATTTCTAAATATCTTTTTTAAATTAATTTTGTTTTCCTTGAAAAACTAGCATTAGCAGCTTTACGCTTCCCCACATGATATGAGATAGTCAGAGTGAACCTCGCACATGCAAGTAGTGTGAAGTGGCGGAACTCAACGCCGACGTGTGTCTTGTTACCAGAGCGGGAACCGAACCCGCTACCAGTCACACCCTGTGCCATTGCGCCGCGATAGCGTCAGGAAAATAGCATTAAATTATAGTACAAAAACTAACTTTAATAATATTCCAAGTTTTGTTTTTCTACACTTTGACGTCGTCTTTATAGTAAAAGTCCTGCTTGTTAAAGGAGGAGAAAAGTTCTTCAAGGAAATAACGCTAGCCTGAAAGAATAACAAGTAATAAACTTTAAAAAAAAGGTCTAGATTTGGAGGTCTTCATAGTGTATAGTATTATAGGAATGATTTAATTTCATTGTTTCATTAATTGAGGCTGTTGTGGCGCAGTGGGACAGTGTCTGATTGTAACGCGATGGATACCGGTTCAATTCCCATCCGGGGGAATGATTATATTTAAATTTTCATTATGCTTCACTCTGATACCTGAGACAAAGCGCGGAGTGCTTCACCAATCAATGTCTCAATTTCGAGCCGAAAGTGGAGGACGGAGTGCCTTGACACTAGATCCTCTCTGACTATCCTGCGATGCGGAAAAAAAATTAGGAACTCCATTCAAAGCTTCTTTACCGTAAAAGTAACAAAAGTACTTAACAATTAAAAATAGTAAAATTGAACAACTACATTTCTAAATAAAGAATCTATACTAATATAAAACATTAAACTAACTTAAACTATGAGAAATGAATTAAAAAAAAATATTACTAAAATAATAAGACTATAATTAGGCTAATGCCTACAATTAATATATAACTGTTAGAGGTGGTAGTGGCGCAGTGAACAATGGCTGACTGTAAACACAATGGTTGTAGGTTTGATTTCCATAAGGGTGAAAGATTATATTAAAATTTTCATTTCTTCGCCCTGGTACCAAAAGACAGTGTCTTGACACTAGGTCCTCTTCAGAGAGTAGTTAGTCAACTACCAGGGTAGTTACTGTGCAGGATAAGCGTGAACCTTGTTTTAGTTAGTTAAGTTTTGGATCAATAATAACTATTAATAAAGTATCAATGGCATATCAGTTTACATAATATTAAAAAACGTGTTAGAAGTTTTACCAAGAAAAATGTAACTTACATTCTGTTTATATCTCCATCTTTGCGTAGTTGCAGTATTGGTATTTTCTAATTATTGTATGTGGGCTGAAATATTTAGAAGCATATATTAAATATATAACATGTGGCTTAGAATTCATTCTCATTGTATCAGAGCCACAAACAAACAGCTTATTTTATTTTTATTTGGTAAATAATAATTAAACAAAATTGAGAACAAATATGAGCTAATGTAAGCCATTACTTACAAGTAAGTAGACAAACTAATATATTGTTTTGTTATTATTACTTGTTTTTAAATACTTACAGTCTAAACTCAATTATATTGCATTTGTGTATGTTTTTTTTACTAGTTTTATAATATTAATTACAATATCTATTCAATATCATAAACAGTTTGATTTCAAATAAATTTACTTTATATTACCTGGGAGTTGATTTAAATAATGTTGTAATTCTCTAATAAATATAATTACCAATTCAATAATAATCAATATTGGTATTAGATTAACAATAATTTTGTCTCAGGGCACAAGTATAAATAGTTTTAGGAGAATGAGCAAAGAAAATCTGTATTTATATTTATTTTTAGAATTATAGTTATTGAGCATAAGCATACTTTAATTAAATATTATTTATTTACTTGATTCATTTATTATAAAAAGATAAACTTGTTAATTTTACCTATGTATATTAAAAACATGTCTTACCCTATATCATTAGTTGCAACTTCAGCGTCAGATATTAGAAATTCACATTTCAGACTGTACACATTCATGGAATCTCATATACATACTTGATAAAGTGGTGTTTTAAATGCTAATACTATGTGATCTTCATGCTGTCATACAAAACTATAACATTAGTCCAAGTGTGCTATAGTGCCTTAATTTTAAAGAAATTTATCATTAATTGGGTATCAAGGACAAAATAATGTTTCATACTATACTATAGCAGAATTTTTGTTCAAAATCACACATCACACATATACTCAGTGTAACAGGATTAAATTTAAAACTCTTCCATTACAACTCACTAATAGTATTTTAAAAAAGTGGGTAATTTAAAAAATGTTTTAAATATGACTAGATAGATTTTATTTTTTAATAATAATTAAACATGTTTAATTTGCATTACAAACGCTTTACTAGTTTGTTTAATACATCAAAAACATTAATATTATTTAAGACAAAAATATTACATAGAATAAAATTTACATAGGTAGGTATACAATTTAACATTTGTTGATGGGGAAATCACAATTAACTATAATTTATTTAGTTAGTACACTACAATCAATAGCTTATTGTTAACACGCTTCACGAACAGTATAATTATCATTTTCTAATTAACTTTACTCCACTGACTAATAGTAATTGTTTACATTTGGATATTCCCGCTTTTAGATTGTAATAAGTTTCACAAAACGTCATCACGCTAGACAGATAATCATTAATGGAAAATCGTTTTGCCATTTAATTTTCAGAATCGATATTGTTTATACATTATTAAGATTATTTACATTTTTAATATTTATGCTTTCGTTTCTTTAATAATAAGGAAAAAATGTAAAAAAATAATTTTAAACATATCTGAATAGAAATTGAAATAATACTTATTTCATTACTTACGTAGTTACAACCTTAATTATATCCTCATAATAAAAAGCAAAATTAAAAATTTTGAAAAAACCCACGACGGCTTAATTGTAATTGTAAAAGGATAAAATAACTATAAATCCCCCGCCTAAAAGAATATATGTAACGAGATGATAGGGACGGCTTCGTCGGGGGCTGCCATTACTTTAAGTTTGCACAAATCTTCTCATAGGTTTTATTGCTGTTAAAACTGGTTTGGCAAAAAAATTAAATATTAATATGAATATGCTGTTAAAACTGGTTTGGCAAAAAAATTAAATATTAATATGAATTTACAGTTTTGATAACTGGTATTTTAAAGACTTTAAAACGAAATCTATACTGTTAGCTACTATATTTAAAATAGAGGTTGCAACTGGCAGCCCTTTCTTTATTTGTTGATATATTTGTTATATAATGTTTAAATTACTTTTATGTATTAGTGTTTTGTATCTATTTAATAATGTTTTAAAAAAGAAAGTATTATTTCTAGAAGAGATTATATCATGCATATGACAAAAAATAAGTTATACAAGTGTTAAGTATATATGTATTTAAACACTTTATTTAACTGGTTTGTATGTGTATGTCACTCCTTCACACACTACAAGTGAAATTTAGTATGGCATTTTTTTCATGAGCCTCTGTCTCAGACTGTCTGTCCTAAGCTGTCTCAGACGTCCCTGCCCAGCAGGGTAGTCCGAGGGAGTTTAGTGTCATGACACCGTTTTCCACCTGTTCTGCTTCTTCCATCCCTTATTCCAATATTAGGGGTCAGGTCTCCTTACTCTTCTGCGCCAAGATTTTCGGCAATTGGGCTCTTTTTAGGTCTCTGTCATGTAGGGTTACACCTCCTGCCCTTCCCGAGCTTGATACCATAGATGACATTGGGAGAGGGTCTTAGCCTCCCACAAGCAGCACGGTAGGTCAGTCCGCAGGGGTCCTGGTTGCCAGAGGTTGCAAGCTCGCGAAAAAGTCGAACTACGCCTTCTTCATCGCACACCTATACCTTCTGCAGTGGGAGTGGAATCTCTTCTATGGCCTCAACCCCTCTTTTCGTACAAGACTGCCAAACTCTCCTTAGTTTATTATTTTTCTTACATAGAGTTTAATGTGGGGGTCCACCATTCATATCCTCTAGTACCCTTATTAGCACCACATGTGCCCAAGCATTCCATGGCCGTTTCACTATCATTCTGGTGAACCTCTCGCATACCTTCCATGCGGGTTTCTTCCAGTCTATGCGCCCTACTCTAAAATGGATCAACGTTTGGAAACGGTCCCAATCTACTCCACGCTCCCGAAACCTGCTAGGCGCTTCCGGCACGTCCATCCTGTCCTCCTCCTGCTGCTCCCGCGCGCCAGCCAGCTCGTATGTTATAAGCCGGTGGTCGCTGGAGCTGGCGTCGGCATGCACACGCCAGTTTTTAACTCGCAGGCCTCTGGACGCCAACGTGACGTCAATGTTGGAGTCCCCGTTGGTCGTCGAGAATGTGGGCGGCTCCTTGTTGCACACCTGGAGGCCCCAGATGGCAACAAAGGCTTCCGCGTCCTCCCTCCGCGAAGTGGCCCGGTGTCCCCGGCCGATGTAGTGGCGCGGGAGTGAGTACCAGAGCGGGGAGTGGGTGTTCGAATCCACCCCTATTATGACCCGCTGACCCCGTAGTACTTCCAGTACGTGGCCAAGATGATAAAGGTGAAGGACGATGTCGTCCGAGTACTGGAAGTACGCGCTCACTAAGTTGATCCCCGCCGGACGCAGGCCAGCATGGCACACAATACAGTGTGCGGTGCTTAGCCCCGTATTAACCGTGATGGGTATGTCCAGTCGGCTTAGGTAGAGGCCGACCTTGCTCTCTGTCCCTGCCGGGAGCACTAGTGGGAGCACGTCCTGTGCCTCCCGTGTGTAGTGTACTAAGACGACGCTGAGCCTGTGCTCGCGGGCCAGGTCGGGTAGCTCGCGAGTCGCCACCGCCGAGCCCTGCAGGTTCAGCTGCCCGATCCCTACAGAGGTCGTAGCCCTATCCATAGTTCATTCTCTGGAGCTCCCTATCCTCTGCGTGCTTTCTCGCGGGGCAGTCCTTGGCGTTTGTTCTGTGATCTAGGGCGCTTTCCTCGACGCAATGAGATCGGGCTTGCGACGGCCTAGTGTAGTGGCAAATGTCGGTTCCAGTTCAACTGTCCAACCCCTCTTGGTCATCGCCTCGGCGACGACTCTCGTTACCAAATCATGACGTTTGATGCGTCCGCCGTGCGTCCTGAAGCATTGCTGCACTACGTGAGCTGTTGTCTCACTCTCCACGCAGCCGCCGCTCTCTTGATACCCTTATACTAGAGGGGAGGGCGGTGACATGGCAATGGACGAATTGCACGTAATCGCGTCCGCTTAGCTGCCCACACCTGTCCCTTATCCACATGGTGGATGCCGGGTGTCGTGACGATTCGCGGAGTTCGAATCCGTCAGTCGACGTGTGCAGCTTCTCCCGCCAGTACTTGGCAACGGATGTTACGTCATTGGGATCAGACGAGCCAAACTTGCTGAGCTGCCTTCTAGCCCATCCCAGCTTCCGTCGAATTCGGTCAGTCCTGGCGGCAGCCGCAGCCACCGGCCAACTCGACTCAGCGAGTCGACCATACCTTCGCACGATGATAGCCGGTACTACCACACGTAACGAAGGCAGGCCGAGTCCCCCATCGCGAACAGAAGCATGGAAATAGCCGAGTCTGAGTCTGTCGTCCGAAATCGTTCCTAGCACGAGACCGTGCATGAACCTCGGAATTAGGTGACCCCTGACGAGTTCGAGCCGCTGTTGAGATGGAGCATCTACCATCAGCAAGGGCATTGCTCACCTCATGCTCGATTGTGACAGTTCCAGACGAGTCGAAGTCTACGCTCAAGTAGTGCCATTTTTCCACGCAAGTCACCTGCCGCAGCCTTTTCTTACCGACCGAGAAAGTGTTCTCCGCTTCGCCTCTTTTGGAGTAGCCTCCACGTTTGCCTCGTCGGGGTGGGCTTTACGTTGGTGTTGTCCAAGCCCCGTCTTGGTTCTAAAGGATCGTCCGCATAAGGGACAGATCAACTCATTCGACTGCGCCGGGTTCGTCTCCGAAACGCCAGGCTGCGTCGCAGGAGAGGGTTTCTGGCCGCTCCCCGACTCCTGTGGGAGGTCGGGGTGGTCCACTGATTCTGTTATTTGATCCATTGCGTGTCAGTTTTACCCTTTGGAGGTTGGGGTGCAAGCCCAACCTCCGGTTTCGCCCTCGGCACTCGTGTGTCCCCTCCTAGGAGGCCGATGGACTTTGGGACTATGGCTTACGCCAAGGCCCCACAACGGGACTGTTGGGTATATCCCTATACCCAACCAGACCTGGCTCACACCCAAGATGGTCAGGGTGTTGCACACTCCGTAGAGGATCCACTCTATCCACCGCCGACACCACAAGTGGCGTCGACGGTGATTAGAGCAGAATAGGTGCTTAGCCTCAATGACGATTGTGATGATTAGACCTTCACCAGGAGGCCTCGCATCCCGCAACAGCTGCTAAAGGGTGGCTTTTTGCTAGATTTCCAATCCCATAGCCAGAGAAACAACCCCAGTCCATAACTGATCCGCCACCATGCTTGACAATCGGCACTACACACTGCGGCATCATCTTTTGTTCGGCGGAGCGTCGGACGAAAATTGTCCGTTTTGACCCGAACACTTCAAATTTTGATTCGTCACTCCAAAGAACTTTTCTGAAGTCTTCTTCGGTCTAGTCTCGATGAGTTAGGGGCCCATTGCATCGGTTTCTTCATATTCTGCGGTTTTAATAGAGGTTTACGCACAAGAACGCGTCCAAACAACTTGGCGTCTCGCATTCGTCTTTGCACTGTAGACACTGTTACTGGAATTTCCCGTGATTTGTTGACTTGTACTCGAATTTCTGAGGCTGTCAGACGTCTATTCCGCTCGCTGATCACCACAATAATTTTTTTCTTCACTAGACGTTGTAGCCCTTGGTCTCCCAGAGCGCGGACGATCTTGATTACTGCCGGTTTGCTCGTAGCGCACAATAACATGAGTTGACTCGCTATGTGACGTTCAGAATTGTCTTCGTTTCAACATTAATTTCCGAACCTTTTGCGAATTAAGAGATGTCTTTCTTTTGAAAATTAAGTAGCCTATGTTAGACCCATGTTTATTTATTAGTTTCATTCTAAATTTCATTCAATTCAGACCAGTAGACTAGCTGTGAAAGCGTGACAGACGAACAGACAGATTTTGGCGTTTATAAAATAAGTATGGATGATTAATATGTTTTCCTAAATAATATGTTTCTATTGTATCTATAAAACTTTCAAATAAAACTATTATTTGTAATTGTTTTTTTTATTTTTCCTTTTACACAGACTACTAAAATACGTAATACGTACATAATATGTATAGGTTTTTAATTATGATTTAGCTTTATTTTTCTGATCCATATTTTATTGTTTAATTCTTTTTTAATAGTTAGTAAGTTATATGTCAATGTTATATATACATATTAAATATAAAACTTATGAAAGTGTTAATGAGATTGTAAAATAAAACCTTGAGTCATGAAACAATGTGTATCTGCAATAGATTATTCAAATATCTTCACGCTATATCCCGCACACAGTAACGTAGACAGAAGGAACCATTTGTTAAGATGTTGTTATGTTCCTTGTAATTTTTAATTTCCTAAATTGGGAACCGTACCCACAATCAGTTTACAGTCACACTTTGTGCCTACAAGCCACGACTGGTCTCAAGTCATAAAAAATATAAATTTGGGAACCTCCATTGTTTATATACTCTGTTTAACTTCAGATGAATAGAAACTAATCGAATGTGTGTACTATAGCTATATTAAATAAACATATACATATATGTAGGTACTAGCGGCCCGCCCGGCGCTTCACCGCGTTGACTGCCTAATTGTTTCGATATGTTGCAACCCTCGGAGGTGGATTTTTGAAAAATAAAGTAGCCTATGTTTGCCCTTCAATTATCAACTATATTTATTCCAAAATTCATTACAAGCGGTTTAGATTTTTCATATAAACTTTAATCCCCTATTACAACCCTGTAGCGGTTAATTTTTGAAAAAAAAGTAACCTATGTTAGACCCACGGTTATTTACTACTTTTATTCTAAATTTCATCCAAATCGGGCCGGTAGATTAGCCGTGAAAGCGTAACAGACAAACACAGACTTTCGCATTTATAATATAAGTATGGATGTACGTATGTAGCAAAGATGAGTGTTAAGAGGCGAAGAGACCTCGGTTGTCCTTCCTACGCTGTAGCTATAATATCTGAGAAAGGTCACATAAGTTAAATGAAAGTGAAAATAAATAAAACAACAAGTAGTTTAAAGATTTAGTTTATTACCCCCAAGCGGGGTCGTACTTGGTCCAGCGGTAGTCGGGCGCGAGGTACACGCGGCGTCCGCGCACAGAACACGTCACCACGCCGCGGTACGCCGCGCGCGGGATGCCGCTCTGCGGGACAGACAAGAGAGTTACACAAGAGTTGCACGCGAGTTACACGCTCTAGCCGAGATCGAGACGTGGCGTGTTGAGTGGTGCGCTTTGGTCTCAAGTGACAGGGTAAATGAATGACAATTATTTAAATATTAAGAAAAGCTCGGCGTTGAGATCCGCCACTCGCTCAACAAAGTGTCTTCTAACTATTTTCTCTCTGACTATCCTGCCATGCTCATTCCCCTGAACGGGAATCGAACCCACGACTAACGATATCACGCTTACACTCGCACTCCCACTGCGCCCCGACGGCTCTCTGACAACTTACTCTGAAGTCGTCCATAAGTCCGAGTTTCTTGGCGGCACGTTGGTAAGTCTTTGCAGTGGAATACGACACTCGGACTGCGGGCTCAGTTCCCGAGTCGGACATCACGTCCTCAGCGGACATCTCCGGTAGGCTGTACACTAGAGATGTCAGTGCTTCGTCGTATACGTCCTGGAAATTAAAAAAAATAATTATTAAAAAAAGTTGAGGCCATTCGTGGCGTGTAAGTACAAAGTGTGACTAACGCGACTGGTTGTGGACACTCACCACTCACTCAGAGGAATGTTTACATACTATTTACATTTGTCCGCTTTCGTTAGACTACGGGCGGCGTTGAGTTGCGCCACTCAATAGTGTATAGAGTGGCGCCGTCCGTTTTTTAACTTCATGCTAAAGAGAAATGAATAAAATCATTGTCACGAGTGGGAATCGAACCCATAGCCAAGTGCGTGTCTTGTTTAAAAAAAACGTATATTACAAACTATTATTTAAAAACAAAAACATAATATAAGTAATAGAAATGAAAATATTTAAAAACATGAACAACTATTTCACTACTAGCAGCCCGCTCGCGGCTTTGCCGCGTGAACTACTTCACTGTTTCGTTGTATTGCAACCCACTAGGGTGGTTTTTTAAAAAATAAAGTTTACTATGTTATTATCAACTACAATTATGCCAAAATTCATTACATTTGGTCAAGCGGTTTAGATTTTTCATATAAAGTTTCATCCGCTTTAGGGCTGATTTTTGATAAAGTAAATAGTCTATATTTGACCCAGTTACTTTTACTATCATATCAATTTCCATCTAAATTTCATCTAAATCGGACCAGTAGATTAGCCGTGGAAGCGTGACAGACAAACACACAGATTCGCATTTATAATATAAGTATGGATAGGCACATAGACATCACATAAGAAACCTCTAAAATTATCAGTGTTTCTCTAATCGATTATGCATGTATTATACATATAAACCTTCTTTTTGAATCATTCATCTATTAAAGGAAACCGCATCAAAATCCGTTCCGTAGTTTTGAATATCTAAGCACACATACATACATATAAACGCGGGAAGCGACTTTGCTTTATATTATGTAGTGGTTTTCATTTCCCCACTCTGTTGGAACAGAGCGCGGCGTAAGGTTTCGTCGAATTCAAGAAATTAACAAAAAATACTTACTTTTATTAAATAAGTGAGGTTTAGTTTTGTAAATTCGACGAACTGAGAGTTCAATTGCATATATCTCAAGTGCATATCGAAGAACAGTCCTTTGCTTACTCCTACCTGGAAAATAAAACGATTTTTAAAAATATGTAATACGTTTTTTTTAGCTTTACGCTGTATCCCGCCCACAGCAGGGTAGACAGAGGGAACCTAGTATATACATATTTCCACTCCTCGAGTGGGAATCGAACCCACAACCAGTCGCATTGGCACACTTTGTGCTTCTGCGCCACGACTAGTCCCAAATACCGAATTGTACACATTATCGGTGACATATCTTTTAAATAACATTAACATACTTAACAATATCATATCGTTAGCCGATTTTGAAAAGAAGAAAAACTTTACATAAACAGTAAACTAAAAATGAATTCAAAATTGATGAATCATGCACATATACAGAAATGAGGCCGGCCAGTCCGTGGCGCAGTGGCACAGTCGTGTGACTTCAAATGGCTGGTTGTGGATTCAATTCCCACTCGAGAAGTGGAAATATTTGATATTTCCATTTCTTCGCTCTGGTACTGAGACAAAGCGCGGCGTTAAGTTCCGCCACTTAAAATTCGGCGGAAAGTGGGGAACGGAGAGTTTTAACATTAGGATCCTATGTTAGATTGTTAGGCCAACACACTAAAAATGACACCATTAAATCTATCTCTACTATCTCCCATGTTTCTCTTTTCCATTCTTCCCCTGTTTCCAATATTGACGTGAAAAAAAAAACATGCAGGCTTCTAAATTCGATGCCATTAGTAGTGATCGCGTCAGTCGGATGATGATCCTTGTAAGCATCGATACTGTACTCCCTATCTTGGTCTACCTTTTCAACCACTCCCCCTCTACAAGCACTTTTCCCAAGACCTGTTGCCATGCGATAGTCATTCCTATTCCTAAAATATCTAACCCATCATCTGTTCGCGACGGAGCGCCTTCGTTGGTCGACAATAGTCGGTCGCCGACTTGCGCGACGTAACTAGTAGCGCGACTTATTATTATTGCAGCTCTCTCTCTCTTTCTCTCGTTTAGATATTCGTTTACTTATAAAAATCATTATTTAATATTAAAATAATTATAAATGTACCTAATGTGTAAGATTCTAATAGCTTAGTCGTAATATAGATATAGTTGATATAGTTCTTTTTATGTTTCTATAGTAATAGTTGTTTTTTAAATAGTAATTCTTTAATATTGTAAATGTTGCTATTTATTATCGTTTGTTATATATAATAGATTATAGAATAGAATAATAGATTAAATTGTGTCACATAGGTTTAGAATTATAATAGTTGTAGTTACAGTATGAGAAACTTACAAAATTCTCGACATTGCTTTTTCGACATTTTTATATATTAATAGTTAGAATATTATTTTGTATTATATATAGTTTATTAGAGAATTTTGTAAGTTTACAGTAGATATAAGTTACACATATGTAAAATTTATAGTATTTAAGTTATTTACTAAAAACTGTGACTTCTATAATGAAAATCGTTGGTATAATAAACGCAATTAGGGACGGTGGCTTGCGGCTCTCTTTTCGGTATAGCTCCGACATACGTAACCTTGTAGGTATGTTCGGTCGGATTCGTAGTTGACATAGTAGTCGGATTGTAGTTGACATAGTAGTTGAGTCGTATCGTATTCGTATATTAGTCGGAAGTGTTCGTATAGCAGTCGGAAGTGTTCGTGTAGTAGTCGGACAATAGTGACAAGAAGCCGCCAGCCATCTACCGTTACAGAAAATACATCTTGTTTCATTCGACGACACCCGCGTACCTCAAGATCCGAACCTTATAGTGTACAGGACGTCAGCGGCTCGTTTTTTATATTCGAGCTCCGCCCGTCTGGTACATCATCCATTACAGTCTATCGACCAATCTCCATCCTCCTATTTCCTCCCGTCCATTCACAGCTCTCATCTTTCCTGACCAAAAATAGCATTCTATCCCCCTTTCAGTCTGGTTTCCGCTCTGGGCATAGCACTGTTACGGCATTAAATAAGGTGAACGATGATATCAGATTTGGAATCGATAATCAACGGGTTACTATCCTTCTCTAATGCCTTTAATAATGTTGATTAATTCCAATCTGCAAACAATGTTACCTGGAGCAAGTCATATGGTCTATCAGTAAATCTACAGCAGACCTAAACAATTATCGAAGCTCCATTTCCCTTTTCTTCCCCCTATAGTTTTTGACAGCAGCAAATTAGAATATTGTGAGTATGTGGTATCAAGGTGGATAGTACACTCTCTGAGGCTCCTCAGGTTTCCGAGTTGAGTCGCAAGATGTACTGTGCTATTGGTAGATTAAAAACATTAGAAGTATCTGTTACCTCTCAAAACTAAAATATCTTTAGCCAACTCGCTTTTACTACTCATTTTAGACTATGCAGACACTTGTTACCTGGATTTATCGCAACAATTGCACCAAACGCTGGAACGGATGCAGGATCTGGTCATCAGATTCATATTCGGACTTAGGAAGTTTGATCGCATCAGTGAGTATCGCTCAAGGCTTCGATGGCTCTCTATGAGGGATCGACGAAATCTTCATGTACTCACTCTATTCCATCCTCTTTCATCCCGATACTCCAACGGACCTCAAGAATCGCTTCACCTTTCTCGGCTCGAAATCCTGCCTTTCGCTAAGTCTCCGCTCCCAAAAAGACAATAGAGATTCCACTGAGTCTTATACCCTACAGTGAGTCTTATACTGTCCAAGCTGCGAAACTATGGAATAAGCTACCACGATCCATAAGACAATCCGATACGTATGTGTATTTTATGTATTCTATATATATATATAGTATATTGTCACGATCCACAAGACAATCTGAGTGCTTAGGTGTATTTAAGAAAAAGATCAAAAACTATTACCTCACAATATAGTCTATGTAGTATATTTTATGGATTTTATGTATTCTATGTGATAGTATATATATGTAGGTTTATATTAATGCTCTATGTCTAGCTCGGGATGCACTTTGCCCGCTCTTGAACTTCGATTCCAATAAATCGGTTGCCTGGAAGAGATCGCTGCTAGTGATAAGGCCGCCTTTTCATACTATTTAAGATCTTCATACTATGTATAATTAATTTTACTGTGAAATAAAGAGTGTTTATGTTATGTTATGGTCCCTCTGCCTACCCTGCTGTGTGCGGCATACAGCGTGAATCTACAAAAAATAAAATAAAAAATATACAGAAATGATTTATAAACACGTTGTGTGTTTCGAATTTGTACTCCATTTAAGCAAATGATTATATTATGTCAATTATTATCATTTCTCCACTCTGGTAAAACCAAACGCGGCGTTGGGTTCCGCCACTTAACACGTTTCGAATATGGAAGAAAGCGGAGAACGGAGCTATATGACACTGCTTCTCTCTACAAATATATTTCTTTTTTAATTTTGACACACCACATACTTATGGGATCCGTGTTCTGCTTTTTCTGTTTTTGTTTGTTATGATTATTTGTGGTGATTTTATATATATTTTTTGCAAATACCTTCCCAAAGCTATAAGTTCTGGATATCTCCGGTCGTATACACGCGCGGCCGTTCGTGTTCTCTGGGTCTCTGAGCCAGTCGTCGAAGAATCTGGAAAGAATAACACCAGCGTAAGTA
Source organism: Dryas iulia moderata (assembly GCA_019049465.1). Taxonomy (NCBI): domain Eukaryota; kingdom Metazoa; phylum Arthropoda; class Insecta; order Lepidoptera; family Nymphalidae; genus Dryas; species Dryas iulia. The sequence continues at coordinate 6,656 of JAHESG010000152.1, read as the reverse complement.
GCGGGTTCGATATTCGAACAACGAATATCCATTTTTTGAAATAATAAATGAAATAAATGAAAATTCTTTTGAGGCCAACGTCGCGCAGTGGGACAGCGTCTGATTGCAAACGCGATGGCTGTGGATCGATTTCCACTTGAGGGACTGATTATATATTTTTTTCATTGTTCCACTTTTTTAATAAGACAAAGCGCGGCGATGAATTCCGCCACTTTATGTCTACATTTCAGACGGGTGAAGTGGAAGACGGAGTGTCTTCAGTGTTCTTGGTTCCCACCGACTGCTCTGCTACGCGGGAAAAAGCATTAAGTTTATTTTTTTGGAAATATGTGTCAGAAATACACAAAAATAAATTACTAGCTGTCTAGTCTTCCGCTTGAACCACACCCAGGCCACGAACCATATACTTCACGCTGCCATTCTGATGCTTCCTCTACGATGATCCGGAGTGTAGTTATCTGATCCTTACAGGAACCTGCCTGTTCTTTTCTAAGGAGTGGTTCAATTGCTCTTGATAACCTGCCCTGTAGTATTTTGCAGAGAACTTTCGGTCGCACAGATGATAGTGCGATTCCCCTCCAATTACTGCACTGGGTGAGGTCACCTCTCTTCGGTACTTATCTACCTCAGCCTCCGACCCCGCTGTCAATTTCGCATGATGTGACAACATTGTAATAATCGACTTTCAGGAATTACCAATCAGAAGTCCGCGGTTGAGTCCGGGCTATTTTTTTCTGTATAATAGTCTGGATCTATTTTTTCTTTTTTTATTTTAATTTATTCTTATTTTATCATTTTTTTAATGTGATCATTATTTCAAAAAAAGCGATTTCTGGAAAGGAATATTAAGCAGAGCTCGGCCACCAGATATTAATAATAATATAAGCAGTGATAACCTAGAATTAAAACACTCGGTTCTCCACATTTCTTCCGAATTTCGAATATTGTAAAGTAATGGAAGTCATAGCTTCACGCTGTATCCCGCACATAGCAGGGTAGGCAGAGGGAACCTAGTATTAAGATACTCCGTTCCCCACTTGCCGCCCAATTCAGAGACATTGCCTGTTAAGTGGCGGAACTTAATGCCGCGCTTTACCTCGACACCAGAGCGAAGAAAATGGAAGTTTTAAATATTTCCACTCCTCGAGTGGGAATCGAACTCACTACCAGTCGCTTTACAGTCATACTTTATGCCACGACTGGCCCCTATTATAGCTGTTTTTTACTCCCTAAAAATAGGGAGAAAAGGCATTTTTTTTAAATTAAACCTCGTTTTTTCTCCTCCGAAACCCCCTACACACCAAATTTCATGAAAATCGTTGGAGCCGTTTCCGAGATGGGGATTATATATATACAAGAATAGCTCGTTTAAATGTATAAGATTATTGTCACTCACGCTGGCGGCCATTTTGGCTCCAGCTGCATCCAGGTGTCTCTCCGCAAGAGCCATCCCAGTCCGGGGAAAAAGTCCGTCCTGTGGAGGAGCTCCGGCCTCTGCAAGTCTATGAGCTCCTTCTTGCCGTTGTCATTCCACGCCGATATGCACCTGCCAATTTGTGTACAAATTTATAATGTTACTTGCGTTGTCCCTATTCTAGGGTCCTCCATTAACTATACTAATCCATACTTATATTATTAATGCGAAAGACTGTCTATTTGTCTGTGACGCTTTCACGGCTAATCCGCCGGTCCAATTTGGATGAAATTTATAATGAAAGTAGTTACAAATCCAGGGTCAAACATAGGCTACATATACTTATTTTGTCAAAAATATGAAAAATCTAAGCCGCTTGACCGATTGTAATGAATTTTGGCATAAATATAGTTGATAGTCCAACGTTAAACAAAGGCTACTTTATTCTTTAAAAATCCAACCCCGAGGGTTGTAATATAACGAAACAGTCATGCAGTTCACGCGGTGAAGCCGCGAACGGGCCGTTGTGTTATACGAAAGTCTGTTTGTCTGTTACTCACTTTCACTATCAACTGATCTGAAGTCATTGGGAAGTTTCTATGAAGAAGTCCAAACCGCTTGACCGCTTTCGATAAATTTAAGAAAAATAGTTGATAACGCCAGGTCAGATCAAGACTAGTATAAATATTTTTTTAATATAATTAAATCACAGAACTCACCATATGCTTGGATCCTTAAAGAGTAGAGGATACGTTCCTAGAAAATATTCGAAGAAGTCTGGCGAAATGTCCAGATCATCTGTAATAATCAAAATATTAATTTAGCAGATTTGTTAAATTAAATCAATATAGCACAATTGGACAGCTTCTGTCTACTGTGAACGCATGATTGTGTGTTCGATTTCCACTATGGGGAAAGATGATGATGATTATATATTACTGTCATTTCTCTAATATGGCGCCTAAATGTTGGTATCACTATACCAACACGTTACCAATATATACACGTTTCTAAGGCAACTTACTTCAATCGTTATTCGAACGACTATTAGATGCACATTATTTTTTTCAGCTTCACGCTTTTCCCGCATAGCAGAATAGTCAGGTTCTCTCAGCCTAACATCAAGACACTCCGGTATCCACTTTCCTCGTGAAATCGTGATGTTACATGATGATTGGCGGACTTAACGTCATGCTTTGTAGGTACCAGAAAAATAAAGGCGACAAACGAACAGAAGAGCCACCTGATAGTAAATGGTTACCTTCGCCCATGGACATCTACAACATTAAATTTGTGGATGCGTTGCCGGCCTTGGAGGTGAAGGTGGGAAGAAGGGAGGAGGGGTGGGAATAGTGGGAATAGGGAGAGGGGAGCTAGGTTTACACGCCATCGAACCGGAACACATGATCAGATGTTTTGCGGTTCGTCTTTGGTCGCGAGCCAGTCGGAAACAGTCTCCTACTACCAAGCTACTTGGTTACCCGGCTTTTACGGGACGCTACCCAGCGATGGATAGAAATTATATTTTTAACCTGATCCCCTATAGGTAAAACCATATATAATATATTATTTTATCACGTCGATCGTAATTCGTAAGATCGATTACAACTGTCCATTGTCTCGGTCTCCCCACCTGTATACACAAGTACGTACTCAAGTGGCATATTGTATTACACTACGTTTCAAATATAAAGTAAATTAGTTTAGCTGAAACACTATACACAAAGGAGACCGTTAATCAAACACTACTATTTGAATAACAACTATTTTAACCAGATTAATCGCATATATTTTTGGTATTCGAAATTATATTTGTAGAAAACCCAATAAAAACTTTGAAAAAATCGCGAAAAATGTGCTATTAAAGACCATTTTTTCCCCTTCACGCCTATTTCTGTTGCAATGTACAACATTTTGTGTTTAGTTGTGGAACTCTACGTCTTGTTTTGTCTTAAGTACCTTTGGGAAGAAGTGCAGAGAGACAATAGGGAGAATACCGCTTTTCTTTTTACGAATAACATTTTAAAATGTTAAAGATAAGAAACAAAAATAATTTAAATACAATCATTCCCGCATCAATCACGAATGGGGATCGAACCCACATACAATCACGTGTAGTCAAATGCTGTTCCACTGCACTAAAATGTCCAAAATTAAAAAAAAAACAAAGAAAGTGAAAACGTACCTTCCACAATAATAACTGCATCGTAATTCATTTCCACGAATACATGATTCAATGCGAATTTGAAATGGCGCGCTATTTTGTAGTAACCTTTGAATTTGACTTTCGCTCTGGGCAAAGGTATCTCCGAGAGGTCCGGCTGGCGGATGATTGTTATACTCGGATCCTTATCAGTGTAGGATTTGATAACGTGGTACGTCTCGTTATGACCACAGTCCTGAAACAGCAATTCACTAAATGTTAGATATTATTTTAAAACGGTTCCATAGTTTTACCTGCATCAATCTACCAACCAATGTTACTTGCGTTAGTCAATCAAAATATTAGTCAGTCTTCCAACACTATTGTAATATAATTTTCTAAAAAACGTGCACATATGTCAGGATCCGGAAACAAAATGATATTTTCATAGTATCAAAATGACATCCATTTCCTTAAGGATTGCTTTGAACTAATTAGTTTCACCTATTCATTATTGATGTCATCACGTAATGCCGACAGTGTCTGATTGTAAATGCGATGCGTTGTGGGTTCAATGCTCATTCAGGGAAATGATAATATTAAAATTATTCTATTTCTCAGCTCTGGTAAGAAGACAAAGTGCGGCGTTGAGTTCCGCTACTCAACACGCAATGTCTCGATTTTGGGTGGATAGTGATAAAGAAGATATATGACACTACTAGGTACACTCTGAGTATCCTGCTATGAGGTGTGACACCGACAATTTTTAAGTTACTATTTTCAAAATATTTTTTAGCCTTAATGATTTTCGTATGGCTTCTTTGTAAAGAAAGGCATTTTGTCAATTTCATTAATTAAATATTTAAATAATTGTATTGACTTAACTGAGACGTCAAGTTTCGGAGGAGATTATATTTTATTTCCCTCTGGTAAGACAAAGCGCGGCGTTGAGTTACGTCATCAGTCAACGCGCTATGTCTGGAATTTAGGCAGAGAGCGGAGAAAAAAATAGAAGATTAAGATGATCTCTGACTAATCTGCTATACAAGAAAAAGGAAGCTGTTAGAAAATTACCTGGCTGACTATGATTGGGAATGTTTCTTTGTTTGGCCTAAATTTTACTAAATTATCCAAGCATCGCCTCACCGTCACTCTGTCGCAGGCGATCACCAGTACTGGCAAAACTGGGTTTTTACCTGCAAAATAATAAAAAAATGACTCATTCATACTTATATTACAAATGCGAAAGTCTGTCCGTTCAACTTTATATACTGCGAAACTTTATATGCTGATGTAAAGTAAGTGTCAGTGTGAACAGCGTCTGATTGCAAACGCGATGATTGTGGTTCGATTTCCACTTGAGGCAATGATTATATATTTTTTTCATTGTTCCACTTTTTAATAAGACAAAGCGCGGCGATGAATTCCGCCAGTTAACACTTTATGTCTTCATTTCAGACGGATGAAGTGGAGGACGGAGTGTCTTCTTGGTTCCCACCGACTGCTCTGCTACGCGAGAAAAAGCATTAAGTTTATTTTTTTGTAAATATGTATCAGAAATACACAAATATAAATTACTAGCGGCCCGCTCGTGAACTACGTAACTGTTTCCTTATATTACAACCCTCGGTGGAGGATTTTTGAAAAATAAAGTAACCTATATTTTTTAACCTTGGATTATAAACTATATTTATGCAAAAAATCATTACAATCTCTTTAAATTTTTCCCCTATTACGACCCTTTAGAGGTTGATTTTTGATTTTCCCTGGATTTCTTTTTTTTGATTTTGAGCCCTGAATTTTTCTACATTCATTCTAAATTTCATACAAATAGCAACGGTAGATTAGCCGTGACGATTTCACAGCGACAGACAAACTTTCGCATTTATAATGTAAGTATGGATTTAGTTATATCGTTTTTTTTTATTTTTCACAAAGAAACTACATCGAATACCAGGACAAAGACTATCCTATATGTGCCTATGAACTATTAAGCGTAATTATTTAAGCGTGATTGAGGAACAAATTAATAAACAGACACACAGACAAAAATTCTGTTGAGTGGTTTTATCGCCTCTATTATCGGTATGTCTATATATCGACGCATCCAATTGTTTGTTTTTTAATTTTCTTTTTTACTCTTTTAATACATATATTTATTATATTTACACATAGAAATAGATACACATTTGCAGAGTTTATCAAACATAATAACTCGGACGAACGCTTTAACCGTTTCTTATCACGACTATCATAACAATTTTACAATAGTCTGCAAGTTCTTAATAGGAATTCAAGATTACATAAAATTACTTGAAACGTGGATGTTATCGGCACTACAACACTTTATTTATCGTATATGTGCCTGTCAGTGAATAATTGGTAGCTCCGCTGTTTATATAACTTTTTGCGCGTTCAGTGGCGGAACACAACGCCGCGCTTTCGTGTACTAAACATTTTTGTTTCTCATGTATATCTTTTGTTAAGTAAAATAAAGAATATATCTATACTTAAGTTATAAACGCAAAAGTCTGTCTGTTTGTCTGTTATGCTTTCAAGGCTAATTTACCGGTCCAATTTGAATGAAATTCGGAATGAATATAGTTCAAGATCCAGGGTCAATCAAACATAGGCTACTTTTTTTTCAAAAATCAGCTCGAAAGTATTGAAAGTATGAAAAATCTAAACCGCTTGACCAATTGTAATGAATTTTGGCATAAACATAATTGATAATACGGAGTTAATAGGCTTGGGCTACTTTATTTTTCAAAAATTCTTAATTTTTCATAAAATACCAGTTGCAATGTAACGAAATATAAAGATAGTCGTGTAGTTCACACGGCAAACCGACCAAATACGAACGGGTCGTTAGTAATAATATAATAGGTGTTAAATGAAAGCCAAACTTAAGTCAGTGCTGTTGGTTGTGCTGTCGCACTCAGCGGGATTCGAATTCCACTTACCTTATGTCGAATTGGCTAGAGTACTAGTAGAAAGGATGTAATTGAATGCGTATACAATATCAAATCAGTACTGTTAACCATTACGGAAATTCGTCCCCTGGAGTCAATCTTGAGACTAAGTTAAGCTCAATGTTTT
>JAHESG010000151.1:0-24974 GCA_019049465.1 Dryas iulia moderata | reverse complement strand
TCTCCGACAATCTTCGCGATACTGACCTGCGCTTTCCCCACATGCAGTAGATTAAAGCTTTCCTTTATATTTACAACAAAAATATAATATATTTTTATATATTAAGTAATTATTGTAATACCAAGTTGATAATTTTTATTTTTAATGATTTTTTGTAGTGTCTCGTAATTATATTAAACGGGTTTTTAGTGTTTATTGAAATCACATAAATAAGAAAATATTTGAGGTCTGTAAATATATCATGTTCCAAATTATGACTGACTTTTTAATTCTCGCTGAGTGAAATAAATATCCATCTCTACATTATAGTTTAACTGAAATGTATCACGCATTCTAAATCAAGATAATCTACCTATATCGAATAAATACAGGTAAATTAGCTGTGGTCAATTTTAAATTTATTTTAACAAAAATTTAGCAATAAAAGCAAATAATAGCTTAAATTCATGAGCTGCTCTTTTGCTGATATCAGCTGTATTACATTATACTTGTTTTTTTTATATGTAAATATTTGTTATACTTGTGTTATCTGGACGGATTTCCCATCTAACACAATCTGCATTGCTAATCTTGAAGTATTTCAATCGATATACTTGGTAAAGTGGGAACTTTTTTTATATTTTCTCGTCAAGTTTCAGGTCAACGTGAAAAAAGCAAATGAAAGAACCTCTTGAAAGACTAGAGTTGAATCTCAAACTGTATTTTAAAGTATATTTATAAAAATCTGGATCTTACAACTTAATTTTGGAATATGTCCATGACTAATAACTATTTAATCCTTAAGTAAATGCGAAAGTAAGTCTGTCTGTGTGTTTGTTACTCAATCACGCTTAGGCGTAGATTAGTCTACTGAACCGAGTTAAACGAAATTTGGAACAGACTAGAGTCTAGAGACTGAAAAACGGATTAAGCTACTTTTTATTCCGGAAAACGGAATGTAGGGGTTCAAATAAGGGATGATACTTTGTATAGAATTTACGTTATTTTTACAGTTAAAAGTTTGAAATTTATTTTGTACACTCTTTCATCCTCTATTTCAGCCTCATTGGTTGAATTGGTTTTTGAAAAAATCTTCAATCATTGGCGTCAACATTTATTTTCCTGAGAAAATTTAGATAAACAAATCAGTCAAGCGGTTTAGATCTCATAGAAAAATAAAAAAACTGGCTAATGAAGCTCAATTTTTTCTATACCTTGTAAGCTCAAAGTCAAAATATCAAGCTATCTTGTAGCTTGATTTTTTGACAGATGTAAATTCTGATCGACATAACTTTGCAACGACGAACATATTATTTTCTTAATTTAATGATTTTTAAAATTGTAAAAATATTAAAAATATGCATTTTGTTATATGGATTTTTTAAAATATTATTACGATTTTTAAAAATCACTAAAGATTCAAGCGTTTTCCGAAATATTAAGAACTTTTATTTTATCAAAGTAAAATTTAAATAGGAACATTGAAAATAATAGACGCTTGTACAATGTCACATAGAATGATGGTTAATGATGCGCCAAATCCACATCGACAATATTATTGAATATGAAATAATAATTTAAGTTCGAGATGGTGACACAAGCTCCGACGACTCTGGTGTCAATGGTCTTGGCTATGCTCCTCTTCCTTAATAAAAATTATTTTAAAGATAAAACTATTTTATGATTCAACCTTAATTCTTAAATGCAGGAATGTCTTGGACCTCCAATAGCTGGTACAGACCATCAGGATCAAATAAGTGTTCCAAAGAAACATGCGCCGAAAAGTGTAAATCTTGTCACAATTAAAAGTATTTTAAAACGTTATTTTTTGCACTACTATATATTTTCTGTTCCCCATCACTAGACCATCTGTCAAAAAGATCATCTATCTTGTACAGGATATAACATCACTAATAATCCAAATTTGTAAAAATGTCTAGTGACAGAATATTTCTTTCGACAAATCATTATTTTGAAATAATTATTACAATAAAAATATATTAAAAGAAATAAAAATTATAATAACAAAAGTAATAAATAAAAATTTAAAAAAATGTATTATAATTAAAACAAAAATAAATAAAAGACATATAGTCTGGACGTCAGGACTGAACCGTGGATTTCTGGTTTGTAAATTGCTGAAAGCTGAGCTAAAAAACAGACATATTACAATGTTGTCAAATCGTGCGAAATAGACACTCGTATACTAATGGTATTTGTCGTTCGTTTTATTCCCTAAAAATACAAAGAAAAAGCTATTTTTGGAAATTGAAACCTAGCTAGATAGATTTTTCTCCTCAGAAACCGTATATATTGCTCGAGAATTACTCATTTGAATATATAAGATAAAATAATAAATTAATAAAATATTTAGCCGGCCAGTTTTTATATATGGCCAGTCGCGGCGCAGAGGCACAAAATGTGACTGCAAAGCGACTGGTTGTGGGTTCGATTTCCGCTAGAGGAGTGAAAATAAATATTTCCATTTTATTCGCTCTGACATCGAGGCAAAGCGTGGCGTTAAGTTTCGCCACTTAACACGCAATGCCTCCAAATTCGGCGTAAAGTAGGGAACGGAGTGTCTTAACATTAGGTTCCCTCTGCATATCCTGCTGTGTGCGGGATACAGCGTGAAGCTGGCAAGGGGCAATGTGTCGATGTCTGGTAGAAAGTTAAGAATCGTTTTGAGAGAAAGTTTTTCTCTGACAATAAAATATACAATGCAAAAAGCGTGAAGATGAATAAAATACAGTAGGTTTTCGGTCAGGTAACTTCAGGCACGCTTTAATTAAATTGTAAATGAATAATTTAATAATTTGTTAACATTTCAATCAGTAAATCTTTTACTTACAGGTAGGTACTTTTACTGTATTAATAGTAAAAGTACCTATAAGTAAATTACTGATTGTAGATTTCTTGTAATGCTTATAGTCACATACTCTCTAGTCCCTTATTACAATTTATTTACTTTCAACATATAACAACACTTCATTTTCATTTATATTTCTTTTAACTGGAGTGTGCAGCCCACACACCGCTTAAAAATTTTGCTTTTAGCTGGCCCGCCAAACCTTGTTTTTATATTTCCCCCGCTTCTTCTAATATACTATTAACATGTAGATATAACATTGAAAAATAATATTGAGCACCATAATAATTTCGAAAATTACCTAATCTCTTGCTGAAAAAAAATATTCACCCTTACTCTAACGACATTAATAATTCTCAAAAATTAGGTTGTCGTCAATGCAATACTCTGAACAACACTTATATATTGTTCAGTCTACAATATTTGTGTTATTTAGCTTCTTGTGACCTCCATTTTTGTATACGGAGTTGTAATAAAAATTTGAAGCGAATAAGTTTTTCATCACGAAATAAGGGCTTCGCAAGATTACATATTTACAAATATTTGCGAACTGGGGCGCTTGATTCAGTCATTTATGTAGCACGCAATATCTAAATAATAAGAATTCTCTAATTATAAGAGAATAGACATAAATAGATTTATAACATAAAAATTATTGTTTTACATTTTTCAGTTAACATTGCGTTTGAGAGAGATGATCTGGAGGAATGTTATTTTTTGTTTTTATGTACTTAAATTACGTGTTTGTTAATATTTTTTTTTTATTTTCACGCTGTATCCCGCACACAGCAGGGTAGGCGGAGGGAACCTAGTGTTAAGACACTCCGTTCCCCACTTTCCGCCGAATGCGGAGGCATTGCGTGTTAAGTGGTGGAACTTAATGCCGCGCTCTACCTCGACACCAGAGCGAAGAAAATGGAAATATTAAATATTTCCACCCCTCGAGTGGGAATCGAAGCCACAACCAGTCGTTTACAGTCATGCTTGTGCCACTGGGCCACGACTGGCCACTTTGTTTATATCAAGTAAAAATTAAAATACAATTATAAACATAGTTGGGGAACGAAGTGTCTTAACACTAGGTTCCCTCTTCCTACCCTGCTGTGTGCGGGATACAGCGTGAAGCTAAAAAAAATATAAACTGTAACGCCAGCTTCCCTCGCCGTATGCTTTTCGGCGTAATGCCAGTATAAGCCAAGCCGTTGATCGTTAAAAAAACTCGAACATGGAACTGTCAGTGAATGACAGAATGGGTTTTTTGTTTGAAACGGGGCCGAGATTATAAATAGAGGTGACAAATGGATTTTGAAGGGAATCCTTGTTACAATCCTGAAGTAAAAGTGCTGTTTGTTTGTAATTCAATAAATAGTTGGAATAAAAATCGCCTTTTGAATATACATAGTTTTAAAACATAATAATTTACATAAACTTTTATAAACTAAAGAAATTAGATTTAAAATATTATCTTTTGTGTCAAGATTTTCACCATATAAAATTATGTAAATTTAAGGAAAGCAATCAATGAAAAAAAACAAAAGAGGGTGGATATAACCATTTATTTGAATAAAATGTTCTATTTTAGTATTTCTTTGTAACACCATGATATTAAGTTAAACATTGACATTAAGTAAATGTAGTTAAGTAACCATTTTTTTTGCTTTTATTCATTATTATTTACTCGTTCCATTCCACTGTAAATAAAACAATGCGTCAGTCCTTCCTTCACGATTTTATTTAAATAATACGGTTATACAAAGGAAATAAATTAAAAGCCAGATTTAAAATCAATCATTCGTTGGTAATATAAAAATTCTAAACAGACTCATAATAGTGGAAGACGCTGCGGCTCGACAGCGCCCGTACGTACACGTCTATAAAAGCGACTCTATAATATAAGTTGGGAGCGTCCTCCCGCACCTAACGTCCTCCTACCTCCCTCCTAACGTACTCGCGTCACGACTATCGTACACTTATAGAAAATCACAAAATTCAAGCAGAAAATATTAGGAATCGGAATCTATGCGATGACGTCCGGCAGCAGCGCGTCGGCGGGCGGGCTCGGCGGCGCCTTGCCGTCCGACACGCCGTTGGACAGCTTGCCCGCCTCCTTCTTGTTGTCCAGCGCCTTCCGGGCCGCGCCCACGCTCTTGATGCCGACCGGGGCCTGCCGCAAACCAATCACATTTGAACACTCATTTAAACAGTACGAGCCAAAAATAATGTTGAAGTAGTAACTAGCTCACCTTAGTGGTTGCGGTCCTCGGGGGAGCGGCCTTGGCGGTGATGCGCTTGTTGGCGAGATCTTTGCTCTGCTTGTCTAGTGGAACGCGCGCCGCGGGTTTGGGGGCGGCCGGCCTTAAATAAATAATATAAACCATTCGTATCGAGAGGTACATAATATGTATGGATGTACATGAACTTAAATTTTTGTAGCAATTTTAAGTAAAAATTTTAGTATTCATTTATATACAAAACGGTGCAATAGAAATATAATAATACATACTTAGCGGGTGCGGCGGCGGCGGGGCGCGGCGTGGGGCGCGGCGCGGGGCGGGCGGCAGCGGCGGGCGCGCGCGGCGCCTTCACGTCCCCGTTCGTGAGGGGCTTAGCGGGGGCGGCCGGCTTCGGCTTAGCCTCCTTCAACTTGGTAGCGGCGGCGGAGGCGGGCGGGCGCGAGATGGGCGCGCTGCGGGGCGCCGCGGGCTTCGCGGCGGCGGACGTCGCGGTCTTGGCGGGCGCGGGTTTGGGCGCCGCGGGCTTGGCCGCCGGCGCCTTGGCGGGCGCGCGGGGCGCGGGCGCCGACCGCGGTGCCGGGGCTGCGCGGGCGGCCGCTGCAGGCTTGGGCGCGGGCTTGGCGGCGGGCGCGGCAGGCTTGGTGGCGGGCGCGGCAGGCTTGGCGGCGAGCGCGGCGGGCTTGGCGGCGGGGCGCGCGGCCGGCGACGCCTTGGCGGCGGACGCGGGGGTCCGTGCAGGGGCGCGGGCGGCGGCTGTGGCCGGGGATTTAGGCGTAGCCGAGGCGGAGGCGGGGGCGGGCCGCTTGGCCGACGCCGGTGTTCTCGACGCGGCGGGTTTCGGAGTAGGTTTAGATGCAGTCTTGTCGAGTTTCGCCGCCGGGGTGGTCGGAGACTTCTTAGGCGAGCTCTTGGCCTTGCGGCGGTGGCGGACGCGGCGGTGGCGGCGGTGGCGGCGGTGGCGGCGGCGGCGACCGCGGCGGTGGCGGCGGCGATGGGCGCGTCGCCGAGCGCGGGCTGGTCGAGGGCGGGCGCGGGGTCGGCGGCGGGCGCGGGCGGCTGCACCACGTCGTCGCGCTGTATCTCGCTGGTGACGGGCACGCAGATCTCCTGCGCGCGCGACTCGGGGATGCCGATATCGATGTCGGTGACTAGTTCGGTGCGCGGTCCGTTCCTGGGCACGAGGTCGGGCGCGGGGGCGCTTAATGCTATAGACGTTTCTTCGAGTTGTATCGTTTCCTTTGATTCCTCCGGAACTGTAGGTGATACTCTCGCTTCGGACTCTGTGACTTGCTCCGTGGGAGTGAGCGATCTAAGCTCAGATTTTTCAATTTCTGTAGGTACTGGATCTACAAGTGGTTCGACAGGTACGGGCGACTCTGCAGGCAGGGATGCTTCGACGGGGGCTAAAGACGATACTGGTTCAGAAGACTGTACTTCTTGAGTGATTTCAGGATCTTCGACCGTATGCGATAAAACTACATTCTCATTGTGGATAGCTGGAATAGGAGATTGTCGTTGATCACACATTACCACTTCTTTTTCGGATTCAGGGAAGGGTGACACTGCAGGTGGCGTTGCCTGTACTACAGGTTGTTCATCTAGTGTAGTAGTAATTTGTGTATGAATAGGTGAGTCGGAGACTTTTTGTGCAACTTCATCGACATGCGCAGGGTGTAAGAGATCACTATCTACTAGAGGAGTTTCTGTCGGTAATGGGGATTCTCTAGGTAGTGGCACCTCGGCCGGTACTGGAGGCTCGACTGGCGACTGTGAAGGTAAGGGTGAAGGTAAGGGTGACGGTGACGGTGCTTGTGCAGTAGACACTGAAACTTCCAGTTCCGACGGGAGTGGTGACTTTGAAAGAAGAGAAGGTTCAACTTGTTCTATAGGGGATTCTGAGGGGATTAGAGACTCACTGGGCATTGGCGACGCTCGTTGTAACGACTCTTGGGGTTGGGGAGTACCACATGGTACTGGAGACTCTCTCTGTAGCTCTTGATCGAATAGTAACTCTCGCGGCAGTGAGGGCTCCCGCGACGGAGTCTCCCGTAGTAGAGGCGACTCTCTCGTCTCTAATGACTCAGTGGGAACGGGTGACTCTCGCAATAAAAGAGACTCTTCCTTGGGCAATAAAGCCTCCTGGGGCAAAATTTCTTCTTGTGGCATGTCTTCTTCCTGGGGTAACGGAGATTCTTGCGGCAATGTAGTCTCTTGCAACATCGGAGATTCTCGCGGCAGTGGAGATTCTCTCGGCAATGGGGACTCATGCGGCGAAGAAATATCGTTCGACACAAGGTGTTCTTGCGGCACTGGAGACTCACTAGATAATGGGGACTTGCTCGGCAGAGGAGACTCGTGCGGTAGTAACGATTCCTGTGGTATCGGTGATTCGCGTGGTAATGGTGACTCGCGCGGTAAGGGAGACTCACTGGGCAGCTGTGCTTCACTAGGCATAGGCGATTGTGCTGGTGACTCCTCAGGTAATTGTGATATAGCTTGTGATTCAGTATCGTTCTCCAGACTAATTTCAGGAACGTCAGCTTCTAATCTAATCTCAGGAGCTTCTACTGTAGGTTCCAGTTTGTCCTCAATGCTTACTAACTCATCAACAAAATCTTGTTTAATTTCATCACTAGGTTGTGCATTAACATGTTGTTCAGGAATATCATGGACATCGACTTGTGTTAACTCTGGTGAAGATGGTTTATTATAATCCAAGTCATTTGATGGCTCTGGAGTAATCGCCATTTGTTCAGAAATTTCAGGGCTTATAGCATTTTCTATTCTCATTTCGTGTTCTAATTTTTCATCTGATTCAGTATGTTCAGAAACATCTTCTTCTATTTGATCATCTTTTAATTCCTCAAGCAATTCTTGCCTCTCTTCCTCGCACGGTGATTCATCGAGTTTGCTCTCCATTTCAATATCTTGTGAGATTTCATCCTGAGGAGTGACAACTCTCGCATCTTTTTCACTTTCAGAAGGATCTAATAAGTCTTCATTATTGAATCCAAGTTCAGAACTTTTACCATCTGGAATTTCAGGTATTTGTTCAAATAAAAGTTTGTGAGATTCAGGTGTGTCAGTTTGAACCACTGGTTCTTGTTGTATGTTGCATTCAAACTCGGAATTGGAATAACTCTGCATGTTGTTTGAATTCTGGATATTAAAATCCATGTAGTTGTCTAAATTGGATACATTTTTACTAAGGATGTCAGACCTTTCGTCAAACCTCATACTATCATTATTTGGTTCAAGAACATTGTCTTCTAAATTTAATAAATCCGACTTTTCGTCAGGAGATACATTTTCTTTATCATGTTCCCCTGCATTTTGATATCCATTTGGCTGAATGTCTTCATCATCACTATCTGGAAGTGGCTGAACTGCATTCAGGTCTACATTTGATTCTATTTTGCCAAATCGTTCACAAGTGTCATCGTCTTTTTCTTGATAAAAGCTCATGCTCATTGGATCTCTTTCTTTATTCTTTAGTCGCTCAAAGAGCTCATCATCGCCATCAACATTAAAAGAATTTGTTTCTGTATGACTTTGAAATACCTGTAAATATAAAGTAATTTTAACAATTATTCATTTTGCTTTTGGTATTATCATTATGTTATATTATTATAATAAGCATAGAATAATAACAGACCTGTATATTACAGAAATCTGTAGTATCTTTTTGTATCCTTTCAAAATCTTGTATGAGGCTTGTGTCTTTTGTTTTATCTTGTTCAATGCCTACATTAAAACCAAAACCTAAACTTTCCATTTCACATTTGTCATTACCATTTAAATGTTCAGTTACACCTTCCATCGAAATATTCTGAAAATATTCACACTTATATTATTAAAACTTAACTTAAAGCAATTTATTTTACATTTATGATTGTTAAAGCATTAATTGAAACAATTAAATGTTTGTCTATAAAAAAATAGCTGTAGTATTATAAGTTTTTAAAAAAAAAACTAAATATATTTTATTTTTAATAAGTTATTATCATACAGTATCATTTATTTATATTACTTGAAAGTAACAATTATACTTTCAAAATGAAAGTTTTATTAATTATAAATAATTAAAACAAGCAGCATTAATTGTTCAACCAGAGAGAATCTAGTGCCTTGTCTCAAATTAGGATGTTGCATGGCTCAGCTCAACTTCATGTGTTGCCTTCATACCAGAGTAAAGGAATTAAAATAATATAAATATGATAATTGCCATGAGTGGGCATCAAACTCACATTCTATTGCATTAACAATCATAAAGAATTTAAATATGTTAACACCCATAAAGTGTGTAAATTCCACAATAGTTTTTATAATAACAAGAAAATAAATATGACACTAAGTAATTACTAACATGATGGCCATTAAGGTGATCACTATTATCCAAGTCTTGTAGTTCTGCTGGCCGGACCACGGCCTCAGTCTGGAACTGAGCGACATCAGGTAATTCTATGTCATCCATTGGTAGTGGTTTGCGAGGACTCTCTGCTAACAATACATCGGAGCCCGCCACATTGCCTGGTATGAATACCGGCGCGTCTGGATTCAGCGGTGAACTATTCATGTCTACTGAACTGCTTTCCCAAGCAGACTGTAAAATTGATTTAAATGTTTTTTTGAACAATTTCTAAATTGTAGAAATATTAAATGTTTTTTTGAACATATATATCTAAGTGAAATAAACATGTACTGATTTAGAATTAATACAGGTAGCACAAAAAGTATTTGCACAATAGCCTTCAATATATAACTTTTTTAGTAATTCAATATAAACTTAGATTACACTAGCACACCTATCCAAATATTGGTTTATCAATTCCTTTAAATAAAAATGTTACTCATAAAATGAAAAATCTAGTCTTGTGATATACAAAGAAATGATGATAAAGACGAAATGATGTCATATTTCATAATCTTTATAAAATCATTAAATAATTCAAATATATATAAACATTATGTTCCCTACATATTTAAAATCCCTATTACAAAAATATATTTTAATCAATTATCTTTGTAAACATAGAATAATTAAATTCTTTAGTACTTGCCGTAAGCCTAACAATCAATTACAATAATTTTAATTAACTACAGTTACTAAATGAACTCAAGGCAACAAAGGCGTAAAATAACACGAAAACAATACGAAAGAATTCTTCTGCATTTTACCTTATTAACATTTATATTTTGGATATGCTGCTACATAACCTTAGAATATTTTTCAACACAAACAAATTTGAATTTAACGAATTAGTCGTTATAAAAAGTAATCAAAAATGATAGTACTATATTTAAAAGATAAAAGATAAAAGCTTACGTTATCTTGACAAGGTGTTTCAGATCGTGGGGGCTCGTCGGCTTCTTCGCTCGGATTTTGTTCGCGTTCGCCTTCTCCCTTGTAATAGTTCCACTCGTCTTCGGACTCCTCGCCACTCTCCGCTACATTATCCACTAGGTTGCCGTCGACGTGGCTCGCTTCCACTGCACAATACAAAGGCAACGCGTTATTACATACACTCAGAACCACCCGTCCGACACCAGGTGATCACGCAACGTTCACCCCCACTCGCTATCAACAGGTGACACACCCTTACGTGATAGAAGTTGCGAATACACTCGGATAACTCAAAATATTATATTACTTCATAAACAAACGTCGACTCCTAAAAAAAGCCGGCAAGCAACTCGCGTGCTAGGCATAATATTTACCGGTCGCGATTTTTAAATCGCGAAAACTTCGCGGACGCCATTTCGAGAACGGTTTGTGAAGACACGCCCGTGCCTGATGAATACATGTCTAGTCGAAAATATGCCAGTCGATCTACGGTCTTTGCGGGAATCCTTCGCCGCCCGAAGGAGGGATGCGCCACAGCACGAATAATCTATTTCCAGAACACCGCTCCGCATGAATCAACACAGAAATAACCTTTCACAAACTATTCGGTATTTCAAAATAATTATTAAAATTAGCTTCAACTCACATACCGTAAACGGTAAAATCACTACACAGATTAATATCTCCAGTGGCAAATAGGGTATAGTTTTGGGCGTTGAATGTAGACAAAAGCCCGTTCACAAATAGTAGTGTGTTCGTTGGAGAGCAGTACAGAGCCCACGAGCGTTCGATGTGCGACTGAGCGGGCGCGCGGCGGGGCGGGTGGGGCGCGGGCGGAACCGGCGCGCTCGGCGCTCGTGGCGGCAGGCGGCAGGCGGCTAGGGGGGCGCGCACTCAGGGATGCCGATGCCGTCTCGTTATAATAATAACATTATTTACGTCTAATATTGTCCATATAAAGCAATATTATCCTGTTATTTTAACACTGAAATAAATCTTCATTGTTTATTTATACTTTCATGTTTTATTTTGATGAAGAGGCATTAAAAACAATAATGGATATTTATTAATTTACTTATTAACAAACCAACACTTTTTTATTTTAACATGTTAAGGTTTCTATTAAACATAAATTTAAGAATATTATTTTTCATTTGTTACTTGAACGAAAATATCATTTGTGACGAACTTAGTAGGTGAGCTTTTTCACAACAGTTGGTAATTATAATATTGAAACCAAAATAGATGTATGACGATATACCTACAAATTACAATATATATAAGTCGTAAATTTTATACACACCTAGGTACTAGAACTTACCCATTTCATTAGTGAATTTTTACTGAGCAACTAAGTAATTAAGGATGGGACATACCACACCTTTAAGAACCAATTCGGCTACATTACTATACAAAAAATATTAATAATATATTGCTGCCTTTGTTTAAATGATTCTTTTAGCAAATGTGGATATATTTTTTACTAAATGTTAAATGTAGTTTTAGAAAGTTCAATTAAAATAAGTTTGAAGAAATAAAAGTTAAAGCTTCTCTAGAAAGATGACTAAACGAATTAGTATAAGTAGGTATTTCAAATGTTTTATTTCAATAAAAAGAACGTACGTACGTACGTAAGACTTTTCAAACTAAATAACCCAAAAAATAGTGCCGTCAATAAGTACAGGGTACCTAATGTCGTAATATTCCGATACTTCTTTGTTTTATTGTCCATACAAATAAATAAAATTACGAGTACATATTTGTTTTTTTTTTTAAATAACCTCTTAAATAGTAATGTATTTACACGGTACCTATACCAAGCATTCTTAGTAATTTTTGTCACTCTGTCTTTCTGTCTACTCTTAAAAAAGCAACTTAGGCCAATATTATTTTAAAATTATATATTGTTTTTAAATTCCACTCGGACGACGTCGCGGGCACAGCTAGTTATCATATAAAAAAGAAATATGTATTTATTTAATTTTATCATATATAATACAATTTACACGTAAAATTAACAAATATTGACATGTTTTTAAAAAGGTCTGCATCGTCTGCAAACATCACTAATTTCAGTCCCGCTATGCAAATGCATAGGATATGCGACGATAAACATTTTTCTATGAAGTTGCGCAATTCTGATAAACAGTTTAAGGAGAAATGATAAAATTTAAGTTTTCTGGTTTATATGAAACGCCTTTATGCACAGAATAGTACGTAGTTGTTAGTCTCTCCACTTTCCGCTTGAATTTTTGATATTATCTGCTAAGCCGTGTAAGTCAACTCCGAGTTTTGCCTTACTATAGCGATGATATGAAAATAATTCAAATGTTATTAATGACATGATCTCATGGTCTTAAGACCATTCCACAAAACGAGACTCGAACCCACAACAAACCCCTTCACAATCATAAGTATAAATAATAAGTAAACATAATATAAAAACAATAGTAACATTAAAATCATATCACGTCTCCCCTATTGAGTTAAGTTGCCAACAAAAATTTGTCCGCAATGTCAGGGACGAGGTCGCTTTCCCTGGCATATTAAAACAATCAATAAAATTGCGCGCGCGTCGACAGCAATTTAAAGTGTGTGATAGATGACACATCTTTGTGGCGGTCTCAATTGTTTATTGTCTTTTATCCTGCACTATATTTTATACTTTACTTTTGGAGCGTAAAAGTATATAATAAGCTTTAAGCTTTAAGCTTTAAGCTTATTGTATTAAGTGGAGAACGGAATGTCTTCACACTTGGTTCTCGCTGACTAGTTTGCTCTGCGGAAAAAAGCGTGAATTGGTTTTAGTGGCGTTTAAGCAATTTACGGATAAGACCCATTATGTTGATGCTTTACATATTATACAAAATTAAATGAATACTCTAACATAATCCTCTACGCAAATATAAGACTTAATAGCTTACCAACCAACTTTTATAATTTACTAACCATTGAAAGTTATATCTTCTATTTACGATCTAATAAGAGAAAGAATGATTATAATATAATATGATTATAATAAATTGGGGAACGGAGTGTCTTAACACTAGGTTCCCTCTGTGTGCGGGATACAGCGTGAAGCTATAAAAAAATGATTATTATAAATAGTGTACATACCAGCGTGTGCCGGTGGGGTCGGTGCCGCCGGTTCGTGGCTCATCTCCGCGTCTTCGTCCATGTCGAGATCAGCGTCTACCGCGGTTTCCGGTCCGAGATCGTCACTGTCGCTGTCTGAGACGCCGTTATCCCCGCTCTCGGTGTCGCCGCCACCGGCTTCGGCCACCAATTTGCAGGCTTCATTTTCTACGGCGAACGGTGGTGCGTTCACCACCGCGTTGTCCAGCCTGTATATGTTTATGAATGTGTTAGGTATACCTATATTAATATTACTCTATTTATGTTAATAACTTTCGGAAAAGAAGTCTACCAAAAGAAGATCACTTTTAGAATAAGTGAATAACAATTTGAACGTATTATGATTCGGTATTATTAAGCATATAAAGAATTTAGACGCAGCTCTATAAAAAGTATGGCTTAACGATGAGGTCGCTTGGATGGTTTCCAAAGGCGCGGGTTCCAATCCCGCTACGTTCAAATATTAATACTTTTCCTAGAAATGTTATTCAAATTCGTCAAAATAAGAAAAAAATGAGTTGAGAAATATTCAATAATAATACTTAATATATATTAATAACATTTAGTAAGATATTTAAATTAATTCAAATATCATAACATAGCTATTTTAGCATTGTAAAGCATAAATCTAAATATATTAAGGACTTCATGCCTACCCAAGGTCCATGCGCGGGCAGTTATCGGCGACAATATCACGCGGGTCCTTCAGGAACACCACGATTATGGTAATATTGTCTTCAGAGCCGTCCTTCTTAGCTTGTCTTATCAAATTCTTCGGAACCGCCTTCAAGTCATCTGTGAGGACAAAAAATGTAATTATTATATATTTCTTATATATTTTAGAAATATTGAAAATTTAATACGGTATTGAGCACGTCTAAAACATGTTCTTGATGACTCAAATTACTCAACAATATAATTATCCTTTAAATTTAAACGTGTCATGTAATGATCTAGCGCGAAGTTTTGTTGCGAAGTCCATTATGTCTGCAATTTGTTGCGGCACAATGGTGAATAGAACGGACGGATATGGAGTAACGATGTTTATGTTTCCATTTGCCACAGCTCAAGTAGTATGAGGATGTCCTTGTTCAGTCTCAAACTTGTCGCATGACTCATCTCACCACAACTGTGCCCCGTTTGTGCTGGCGTATGTCTCATGCGTCTTGGGTACTAACTTATAACCCGTTATTCGCCTCTGATCTATTAACACGACTCCAAGTTAGTAGCAAGCTTGGTCAGCATTGTTGACTCATACGGAGGGATACGAAAAAAACTGCGCTCTTTTACCTAAGTGTTGTCGACATGGTTTCATTTGACATGCTGCAGTAAGGTTGCTTGCGCACATGCGATTTTGTAGTTTCACGATTGTTGCGTGAAATTTCGTTTTAACATTGAGGTCAGTTTACGTCATTATGTAAATATTTGGTAATATTAAATGACAAAATTTAATTAGGTTTTCAACACATGATGTTATCATAATTACGACCAGACAGGGTGTGTAGCGTTCTCTATTCAGGGCTAGGTATAATGTGAGTTCCCGGTAACATGAAGGTTTTGAAATGTACGCCGACAGCCGCTAGGCATAGATACACGCCTTGACTTTGCCTGCTATTTTGAGGCGCGGTCAACGCCATCGCCCTTTGCTTTTTTACCCTATTTAGTCTGGCGCTGAGCCAATCGCGTTGTGTCTCTTGTAAAAGAAAAACAACTCAGATTAGGCAGTTAAACTGATTTATTTTTTTAATTGTAAATACTCTACCGCCGTCCGTCTACCGCATGTAACTCGTCAACATTTAAAAAATATATATTTTAACGACATTCATATCTGATTACTAACCTTGTTGACGATGAGAATTCCTACACCACTACAATTCGTACATAACATTTTATTATAAATTTGTAATGAAATGAAAATGTATTCTATATTTATCTATATAACTTAATTGAGTCTATAAAAGTGGCTCTATGCCTAATATCATTAAAATAAATACTATATTAAAACAATACATAAAATTTCACCAAAACAAAATTGAAAATCAAAATAATATATTTAGCTTTTTTCCTTATAGACAAGAATGTAATTAAAATATAATATAATGTATACCAAAATTCAACAGCATATAATATTAATTAATAAGAAGCCATTCTTGCTGAAACAAATTCTTATACTTCTTTATTTTTCTATATAATAATAATTCTGTGACGCCACTAAATTACGGCTAAGGTAGTAAAGACGATGATTGCAATGGTTACTACGGCCTGCTAACGGTGATGCGGATGGAATGTGCCGTCGGCCATTGTTCCTGCAACTCGAGCAAAAACGGATTACGATCCATCGCATCGGTGCATACTAAACTGAACGCACCTGCTGCCTTGTTACAAGGAATAGATCGCGTGCTCAGAAACCTGAGCACGAGTCAAAATTTCAGATACTGTCATAAATACGACTTTTACCAATTTTATTATTTTAACATATTTCCAGAATTTTCTTTAGTAAATAAGGATAACCGTATGTAACTTAAGTCTTTTTAAAGCATTCTATCTATTTAGATAGATCTATTCGTCTACGTATTCACGTAGACGATTCTTACGTACCATATAAATGAATAATTTCCCAAATGAACTGAACTAACAACCACCGTGCTCAGTCAGACAAGTTTAAAATGCGACACGAAGGTGTCAATTATTCTAATTGAACTACAGAAAAAATGTTTAGAGCGTAGTGAGGCGAGATAACATCTTATACATGCTATTACGAGGTAGATAGGAAATGTAGTAATGGAATTGAGAGGGGAAGGGGGCACCGGGAGGCGGATCAAGTGCAATTTTCCAGCAAGTTCATCCGGCTCAGCGCAACTTGCAGCTTGGCAAGACGATCGTTATAGAATAGATTATGTATCGAATAGAATCGGCATGCACCATATAATTAACTTTATAACAGTATAGACACGTTACACAAACAAAGTTAGGCGGAAGTGTGTAAATTTAGAATAGGAAATTCGAGTTTCATATATTCGTTGTTTAAGAATAACGTACTATAAGTAAGATATATAAAATGATAGGCTATAAAAATAATAATATAAATTGAAAATAATTCAAAACTAATCACTATAGTTTTGTAAAGAAAACCAGCCATGTATTTTTATTTTCATTTAAAATGAAAGAAAATATCATCCGACATTGTTTGTCTGACCTTCAGACGCCGCATTGCCATTTAAGAATAAGCTGGATATTTTCTCACTTTTCTATGCACACTAACGTTAAACTTAATATTGAAAGATCGATGAACGCTTGCATCAGGGAGGCTGGCGCTTTCATGCTGCAGCATAGCTAGGGAGATCCCCCCGACGCCATTGCAGGCTCCACTTAAGCCTCGACCTACCATTCAACTATATATAAAATTTAGTCATGGAGCCTAACATATTTTTTTTATAAAATTAGTTACTTTATACTTAAAATAAATTAGAATTTATACATTAATAGCTAACATTAATATTATTTACATCTGCATGGCGCACTGGAACAGCGTCTGACTAAAACGCCATGTTTATGTGATTATATTTAAATTGTTTATTTTTCCACTGTGGCAGTAAAGACAAAGTATAGCGTTGATTTCTGCCACACAGCACCTACTCTCAAATTCCGGCGGAAAGAGGAAAACGAAGTGTCTTGACACTAGACTCTCTGACTGCCCTGCTATGTGACAAAAAGCCTAAAGTTAAAAAAAATGTATATTATCTATATGAGAATCATAAAAAGTTTTACAAATAAAATTAGTTTCAAGCCTTGTATAGATTCTATATTGATCGTAATCTTATTTAAAACACGTCTTGAAGCATTCCATTCGATTAGAAGAGATTGATGCACGTTCTTAAATGCACGTGTGCTGTGTTTCGGATTAAATCCGATACTGGTGACTGCGGTCTAACTGTATCATGACGCCAATATGTCTATTGCATCACAATAATGACAGCGGATAGATTACAATATTCTATTACGTTACAGTTAACACAATGGTATGTCATAGTTCATCACCAAACTATTTATGTAATATAATTCCATACAAGCAGTCAAGTGTTAACTTAAGTATGTATATTGTATATGTAGTAAGCTTGCTAAGCGACGAAGTGGCGAGAGCTTATATTTACAGACATATTAGAGTAGGAAAACAAACTTGATGTGGCCACTTAAGCCCAGTCGTCTGGCTGTAAGCGAGGCCTCCATCTCGCCCAGACACACGACAAATAAAGGGCAACTTATCCGAGAGCTTTCTCGCAGATATTCGATATCTGGTATACGTAATTCCATTAGCACAAGCATGACAGCATTCAATATATATTAAAAATGTTAACGTTTTTTTATTTCGGGAATGTAAGAGACTGTTATATAACCACAAGTTTGGTTTTTGAATATTTTCATTATGTATTATGTGAGTGTTTACATCTAGTGTTGTACTTGTGAACACAAATTACTCTATATATGTATGTGGCTTTAAGTAATAGGCGTTTAAAAATATGAAATTGACGTTTTAAACTTCATATGACTTTGAATAAAAATTTGACTTGCATGGTGTCAAATTTCTATGCGATTACTTTTTCCCCTGAAGACTGTAAAAATGTGTGTAAGTGAAGATCATTAAGGTAAATATCCACAAACTACGCAGTAGGGACTGCTGTAAAATATATCTAAAAATTTTGGCTAACAATTTTTTAGAAAAAATCAGTTGAATTAAAAACCTTCGAAAATGCATTCTTCATGATTGGACAAATCTGGAAAAAACAGCGTACGTTGAAGTATCCATTTATTTGAATAAGCATTTTTTAAAGTCGATAAGCTATATCTTATTAAATATTTTGTTAGGAACTCATATGTTACGTAAACCTTTTTCGGTGTGATGATGGTCAGCTGTTACTATGGTTACAGCAGTGACTAAAAGCAAGCGAGGTCTGTGAGCAAACTTTTTTGCTCACAGCTCATCAAATGGCCGGTAATTGGTTAGCGCGAGGACCAGAGGGCCCGGAAGAGTTATACGTGGCACTAGCGGGAATTCTCTAATTAACGCTCGCAGCGCGCTGCCGCCGATCCGATTGCCCTCGTGTAATTGAAAGGTTGCCTATGCTGTCTACGCGTCTGCACTGCTGCAAATCTACTATGCATCATCATTTTCCTTTTTTACAGATATATCTTTCTCACATGCATACTGGTATATGTTATACACATGACAAATTTTTAGGTTTCGTAATGCTAATAGTAAAATAAGCAAAATCGTTTGCTGCTGCGTTAGATATAGGTACATTATTTTGCAGACTTACATATTTACTATATAGTTCGAATCTATCGTAACATAATAAATATATCAGTAGTAAAGTGATAAAGCTTAGGTTTTATTATTTGACAGTCCTAAAATAGTAGCCGTATAATCGTTTTCATCACAAAGTTTGACAATGCAACACAATACGTTATAACGTTATATAAATTACACTCGAAATGAATGCAACGTGTGAAAGATGAGAATCAGGCCAATGGATGTTGTTTTCCGGGAAAATGTATATAATGATGGCCGTTAAGTACTGCTTAAAGCATGTATAACGTTACATATTTTATAATTCTTAATGAAACTAAATTGCAAATAAAGAAAATATACTAATTTAAAATAAAATATTTGAATTTGAAAATATAAGAGTGCTAATAAAAATCTTGCTCATAGACTGATTTCAATTCAATCTCAAATATGTTCAAGGCAGGATCTTGATCTAAGTTGCTACTTTATTTTCCATGCATTGTACGACAATAAAACGGTCCTTACACGCAAAACGCGAAACTGCAACAAGTGTTACATTTTTGTGTCTTCAAAGGGAAACGTTTAAAATGCATCTCAGTGCAGTTCAACCTTTGTCGACTAGCGAGATGTATAAAGCGTGAAATTTTGCATCTATTTTCGTCGCTGTGAAATTTCTGCAACATTTTTTTATACAGTTTGTACCTTTCAAATTTGGAATTGATATCATAATATATAAACCTGAATCTGAATATATATTATGTACAGCAAAGACAATAACCTGTAACCGATAAGATACGTAGCCGTGTAAAAGCTACATTGCATTTATATCAAATATTATCTACCCTACCTGCAAACTTATCTTTATTGCTAACGTGGACTTTTATTTCGCGCGCCAATATAATAGGTACTGATGATGATGAAAGCCGTGCGTGCGCGTTTCATAAAATTACAATTATATTGCCAATATGTGCAATATTGTATTGGAACCTGATAAAGTTTTTCAGAAACCTTTATCTATTTATTAACCACACGAAATAAAGGAGTAGTTGGTAATATATTCGTTCTCACTTCGTAACGCAAAAATATAAATAATACTAAGGTTGTTAATATAGTCATAATTAAACTATTAATTAATTATATGATACGCGTGCTTTGCACGCTCAACGATGATGTTTTATCATCAGAAAATTAACATTCATTAAGCTGTGTGACAGTGTTCACGTGGCACGGACAGCGACCTCGCCCGCTAGACGAATCAAAATTACAGATCTATAGATAATTCACACGGACGCCGCAGATGCTATGTGTGTGTCATATTCATCCATGATTCATACCATGGCTTGCTTGTTGAGCGTGCATCCTAACGAGTTATCACGTCATCTGCAACAGACTTCAGCTAATAAAATTTTAACACGATTGTTTGGGCTTTAGGTATCAGCTTATAAAACTTATCAAGCAATGTAATTCAAACAATATAATAAAGTCATTACTTTTGGTGTATATAATGAAATAATAAACACAATATGTTTCTTTTAAAAAATATAAAATCTCTCAAAATATATTTCGACAAAGGTTAAGCGAGATTTGGTAAAAATCTTTATAAATAATATTACTTCATTTTAATAAGAAAGTATTCAAAAATTAGGAAACATCTGCTAACTAAAGCGGCAACCTGCTGTAAAACACCTTGCATGACCGCATATGCAAATGGTATCGTGCGGAATTTGCATGAAAATCGCAACGTTCCTAAATGGTAATTTCTAAATTGTACCAAGTTTATTTTTCTTGTATTGCTTTCACATATTAGAACACAATAACAGATAAATTATCTCTTACACAAACGATGAAGGATGAATAGGAGAGCAATTGTAATAATAGCAAATTGCAATCCGGATAGCCGTCACTGGTATCACGCGCTGTCCGCCCGGCGCTCACTGCGCACTCCTATTTGATTTGCTCTCTTGCTCGACCCGCCCTCTCACCCGGGGGTCAATCAGAATTGCTATTTCCGAATATACGACACATCCGATTACCTATTTGCTAATTGGCAAGTGAATAGATTACAGTGCGAGAAGCAATTTGAAAAGTGATTCATTAATACAAATATCGACGAAGGAGATTGCATCAGAAGTGATTTTCAGCGCTATGAATAATCGCCTGTTTTAGACGATTATGCACTTTAGTGCAAAAATAAATTTTCAAATATAACTAAAGTTTGTGTGTTCATATATTATATTACGATGCTTTATGCTTTTACGTGTTACCTATTCTTGTTTAAGCTTCTATTATCAATTGATACACGAGAGCACAGGTTTCTCAAGATAATCATTTATTATATTAATATTGTATAATTATATTGTTTCTGACAATAACACCTATAATAAACTTTCAATAGCGTAATTGTAGACCGACAGGTGCTTTCCCAAGAAGGGTAAAGTTGCAATCGATTTACCAAACACGGCAAGCTATCATGTCGTGAATCTGCAGAAGGCTTCATCACGACGTAAATCGTGAGAGAGAGTAAAGCAAGTAGATAAAGTTCATCAAAACAAGCAAGTCCTTGTCCTGAGGAACTGTAATATATACTTTACTAATAATTTAATAACAATAATTAAAAGAATGTTTCAATTGTTGTTCTATTTATGTTTAGCTGAAAAAGAATACATTAAATATGAACAGTTTATAAGCAAATCCATAGGACACTATTTTATATATACGAACATTTTTACAAAAAAAACATAAGTGTTCGAAACCAAGTAAATGAAGACATAAAGTATTGGATCAATGTAAAAATATAAGCAGCCTTTTCATATAACTTGGATATAAGCAAAACGTAAGTCGGTCACGATAGTGGCTGCTTTCTCGAGGATCTGCGTCGGCGTCTGAGGCGCCCGCCCGCGCCTCCTTTACATACAATCATACACTTCAGTTTCGAAGCGGCACAATGCTCCGCGCCGGCCCACATCGCAATTGTGTGACTCAGCGCCGGCGCCGCCATACGGGCTTGTTTACAATTGACACAATTAATGGCACTCACCAAAACCGGACTCCCTCCGCAGGGATTTTTACAATTACGTTTAACTCATCAACGCTCATGCTAAATTAAGAGGCAGATTATTGCAAAATTTACACTTTTTTTTTAAGTATTTCTACATAAACTTACAAAATAAAAACAAGCCGATATCAAGATTGCCCTAGTTACT
The DNA here is from genome assembly GCA_019049465.1 of Dryas iulia moderata. NCBI lineage: Eukaryota > Metazoa > Arthropoda > Insecta > Lepidoptera > Nymphalidae > Dryas > Dryas iulia. The sequence continues at coordinate 2,926 of JAHESG010000151.1, read as the reverse complement.
TCACTTAGCTGCAAGCACTTTCAGGCATTGTCATTAAATTTTGAAGTGAAAGTAACATTTTATAATAAAAATAACCAGAATGTTACATACACAAAGCAACAGAACAAATATGCTATGCCACTTAACTAAACGGTTCAATAAGAATCAATGTCTCAATTTTAATCGTGTACACATTTATGTTCATTATGTTCCGTCACGATTCAGTAGAGCACAAGACATAGACATAAAGTAAGTGCAATGAAGCGAAGCGATATTATGAAGGCAGGTAGAAACATAACGTGCATTTAAAAATTTACATACGTAACTTAGTCATCAATTTACTGTTAGGAAATCACAAAATATCTAAAAAATCTAATAAGTATTATCTGAGAAACTTTAATTAACAATTTTACACAACCGATTTTGATCTATGAAAAAAAAGGTGATGACTATGACAATTTTTATAAAAGGCTATCAACGTTGCTACCTTGCATATATGCAAATAGGAGTCTGACCAAACAATGCCAAGTAAGAGGAAAATTATATTATTTTAAACAAGACTATGATTCAATTTAATTTATAATATGAACAACATTTAACTATATAGTTCATGGATCGATCGAGGTCAAGCTGGTTGCAGGACAGCGCAAGAACAATAATAAATAATTTAAGATGTAATAGCGTCTGATTTGAATGATGCTTAGTACTGGTTTTCGTTTCAAGGTTGAAAACACTTAAACGTGAAGGAATTTATTTTATCTAAAAAAAAACTATGATTTTTGATAATGCAGAATAGTTATTTTATTGTCTTCTAGGTTCAAACCTTATAATGTGGGCCTTACTAAAAATGTTTTTAAAATAATCACCATCAGTAATGTAGTTCAATGAAGTGTGGGAATATATATGAGTTCTCAAAACATTAATCCAAAAGCCGTGTGAATGACTCATGTCGATGTTTGAATGTGTGATACACACACTCAGGCTATGCAATTAAAGATTTCAATTGTTAAGATAAAAATATATATCTACCTTCTACGTTTATCGTTCTCTCAATAAAATAATTAAAATACAATATAAATACTCCACTGATTTAATTAAAACACTGATTTATTAGAAAAAAAAAAGATTTATCTCTGCGTTCCGAAGATTTTGGTCACAAGAATTATAATTGAAGTTCTGCGTGTCTCGGGCCGAGGCCGATGCGGGGAGAAATCGAATGTTACTGCACTTTAAAATAATTTAAGAGGTCAGCTAAATTGAAGTGACTTGCATGAATACCAACTGCAGACACATGTAGGAAATTTATATAGATTGTTATGAAAACAAGGCCTGCTTGTAGGCACTGGTATTCGGGGCCTATTCATCAAAATTATATAAAGATGGGAAAATATTAAGAAACAAAAACAGTTACGTAGTACACCACGCGCAATAAATAATTATAGCTGAATTAGTCCGCGTCTACATTAAACAAAGAATAGGTTGTTCACCTCGGACGGACGATATAACCGATAATATTAATAGCATTTTCGTTCGAGATAGTATTTTTGTAGCAGTTGATTACATGTTGCTATTTGTTATTAGTATAACAATTGAAAACATTCATTTAAAAAATGTACTCTTTCTTTTATTTCATTATACTATCGTTACGTTAATAAAATAAAAGATATTAAATGGAAACAATAAAATTTAGAACCTGCGCTTTACGTTTACCTGTTTCATATTGTCATATTAGATGCAAACCGTTATAATATAAACAGAATACAAATTGAAAACTTAATACAAATTATTATCGATTGATGGCATCGATCAATAGTATATGTATTAAGGGCTCGTCTTGTGTGGGTTTTGCACGACTTACAATGAGTGTAACGAGCGCTTACCTGCCCACGCTACTGTATTTATATTGGCTGGGTGATTACATAAACATAAAACGATCTTAACATTAACAAAGAGGCTATGGGACTGAGCGACGACGCAATATCACGAAAGTTTGATAGTCGTTAGTCACACATACAGTTAATCCATACTTATATTATAAATGCGAAAGTCTGTGTGTTTGTCTGTCATGCTTTCACGGCTAATCTACAGGTCCAATTTGGATGAAATTTAGAATGAAAGTAGTAAAAGTTACTGGGTCTAACATAGGCTTCTTATTTTTTCAAAAATCAATCGCTAAAGGGTTGAAATAGGGTATGAAGGTTATATGAAAACTCTAAGCCGCTCGACCGATTATAATGAATTTTGGCATAAATATAATTGATAATCTAAGCTTAAGCAAAGTAGCCTATGTTTAAACATAGGCTACTTTATTTTTCAAAAACCCACCCCCGAGGGTTACAATATAACGAAGCAGTTATGTAGTTTACGCGGCGAAGCCGCGAGCGGGCCACTAATTTGAAATAAATAAAAAGCAGAACAATTGAACGCAAAAAAAAAACTATATTAATTTTGACTTGAATAAAAAATCAATTAATGTTTAAGAAATAATCGATAATAATACGAAAAATATAAAAATGTGTAGTTTGGTAGATGCTCATGAACCGGAGCCCCAGTGATGACTTTTGCATAAAGATCAATTACAATAATACAAACAATATTACTCTGAAATTTATCTATATAAATTGTGCAGATTACGTTCAGCGTTAGACGTATTATTGGTTTTGTTAACATCTACGAAGCTTCATGGATAGACGATACGATAAATGTATTTGTCAAAGTTGGACACCATCGTAGATGCTCGCACCTAATCATTAACTAAATTTTGCACATGACGGAATATTATTGTAAAAATAGCAAGATAACATGAGCAACAATAGATACAAGTCAAGCAAATGGAGAAGCGAGTGCTTTTAATTGTTTTCTGAGAATAACATTTTTTTACGAATAACAAAACGTTTTTTCTGATTTAAGGAAATAACTTTATTCATATTTACTTAATATATCATAT
>JAHESG010000150.1:0-24975 GCA_019049465.1 Dryas iulia moderata | reverse complement strand
TCGAGTGGGAATCGAACCCACAACCAGTCGTTTACAGTCACACGCTTGTGCCACTGGGCCACGACTGGGCACTTAAATTATGTAATTTAATTTCCAATAAGTGACATGTCCAATAAACTTATAAAGTATCCTGATACATTCAGGAAAAATTATATTTGCTCCTAGCACATAAATTGATGATTTCAATTTAATAATCGATTTAATAATTTTTCCTTATTTCAAACATTTCAAAATAATAATCTGAATTGTAACGTTACTGTAATTAATATTATACATAATTAAAATAGACAATTATATTACGATCTATTTTACCTCTATATATTTATATATCCACGTCCCGTATAAGTACATATTGTGTGTTTTAGTTACCTACGAGTATAGTTAAAATACTTAACAATGATAACAACAACCATACACTGTACAGGTACCGTTATCTGCTAAGTATTACGATTTTGAATTATTGTATCATTACAAGCCACCGTCGTTATCGCGCGTGGCTGACAGTGCCGCTCAATTATTCATCGTTAGTTGAATACTCTATACTTATAGTAACTTTAACTACGTATACATTCAGATATTTTTAATGTATTAAAATATTATTTTGAACGTTTGAAATAAGGAAAAATGATATACGAAGGTTATATATTATAAATATAAGTGACAGAAATATCATAATAAATGTATAAATCTAAGCACTTAGTGACGGCGTTGCCATCATCGTGGATTTGAATAACATATTTTTTGTTAGTACAGCCATTAGTTATAGAGCCTCAGTGGAACTGGTACATTTGTAGTAGAAACAAACTTTTGTTAACTTGTAAAACTAAGCTACACATTATGATTTATTTACTTGCTTGGCAAGCCTCGGTGAGCCGCCACGAGGTCCGAGCGCCAACTTTATTAGTTTTAAAAACAATATGGGACGGCCGTCTTGGTCGGGAACAAGTATGCTAAACCAAATACCTTGTTTAAAAATTACATGCTTGTGCATGCTTGTGTCATTGCAGACGCTTACTTAGTAATAAATACCCAAGTTACATACATACCAGAAACTTAAAAATAGTTGTGCAACTACACACAAAAAGTATTTTTTCATTGAATTCGAATTTCAAAGGTATAGGTCTCTTAGCTTACATCATAGATGATTGCTACATTTCGTAGCATGTAGGTATAACGTATTGGTATCGACCGTGTCTCTGAAGTAAGCGGAAAGTGGAAAGCAGATTATAGATTGAGTTAGCGCTAGTTTTTCCTGTTCTCTTAGCAAAGTGTAGGAAAATGGCAAACATAAAATCATAAAACAGTTGTAAATTATATGTATATGTACATTGTACATGTATTAGTATGCACCTGTGTGTTACTCGTGTATCATAATATTACTCATGTTTTTCAAAACTGAAAGTATACATAAACTTATACATTACATTTGCGCAGTAAATATGAAAAGATTAGTTCAATGTCGACCACTTGTGAGTGCGTGCGCTGCGCGAGCACGAGCGCATCTCTGCGGGCCAGGGCTGGCCTCGGAGTGCACGCAGTCGTCTATATAAACTACCGACTAAAGGAGCATTAGAGATCTGGCTTACTAGCTAGTCAAAATCATCAGTATTCTCTAATAAAGAATATAATAAAATGCCTTACTGTATCCAACCGTTTTCGTTTCAAGCTGATAGGAAAGTAGAAGTATATTAACAGTAAAATATTTTTGTGAAATCTTATATTTTTTGTAAATATATTTGTATTATAAAATAAAGTTATCTTGGAACTGTTTAAAGAAACTGCATTTTTGTAATGATTTTTTTAAAACAGCTATATCATTTCTATGCTCGCAGCATGCTCATATACTGTTACTAAGTTTATTCTTCTCTTTACAACAGTAACGAAGAGTCCATGTCACACGATCTTGGTTGATTATAAATACATTTTTAACGCCGATTTACCTACAAAAAATGACACATTTCACTACTGGTACAGTATCCATAGAAACAGGACTGAAGAATTTTTAAAAATAATGGTATGACACTATGCTTCGTAATTTAGAGTTTCATTATATGAAACGTACCGAGAGAGTAACACAAAAATTCTCCGCTAGGAAAGCCTTAAAGTGAAAGCAATAAACTGACAGATATAATTTGTTAGTTTATTAGATATTATAATTCTTTTAAGACATTTAATTAATCTAAATTTTTAACATATTGTATTTCTTGTACTTTTATGCTAATAGTAGCTTTTATGTATCGATATAGCAATAGAATTTTTTATCAACGTAGTGTCCCTTTGACGATCCAAAAATACATAAATAAATAAATGCAGAGCCAGCCCTGCCGCACGGCGCGACCCGCGCGGTGATACAGCGGTGCACTCACTGCACTGACATACAACAATCAAACGAGCGCTAGTTGAAATGTAACGCGTACTACTCATTATAGTATTACAGTGAAATTACTCTAGAAATCTCTCTACAGAGATGCTAACAACATAAATAAGTTGTAATAGGTGTATAAGAATTTCAACGCAGCTGATAGTAGAACGCACGGAGAGCGGTCAGAGCGCCTGGACGACTTCCAAGGGGCGCGGCTTCGAATCCCGCGACGTTCAAATTTTATACGTATTGTTCTAATTAATTGTCTGTTTCAATTTCCTAAGTGAGTGAATAACACTTTAAAATATTAAAAAGAAATCACTCTATTTATTTGTAATTGCATTCCTGTACGTAACTTAACAACGCCAGGTTTATGTGATAAATTATATACTCAATAATAAAATATTACATTTGCTTTTTTCACATTACTTGTATCAATAATTTTACCAATACTTAAGACCTTCAATTCCAACGCAACCTGTTTACAGTCAGAACTATTTTATTATATGCCTAAATACTATATGAATACAAGATTCCTTCCTTTATCTTTACACTTTTCCCAGGTTAGTTATCCGATCTTGATTGCGTGTGGGGTGCTGAACTCAAAACCAAGTTAAATATATTCAATTCCCACTGCCGGAATACGAACTCGTGATCGTTGTCTCGGGGACTTTCCGATATGACCAGAACGGTGACTTACATAACAAACTGGTAGGTCCTTACGAGTAAAATGTAATCGGATACGTTACTATTAAAGACACACATAATCGTGCTGTTAAAGACACGTCAGTATTAAAATATGTTGAAATTTAATTCTACTTTTTATTTAGCAGGAATTTAAATATTTAAAAATAAATGTCAATGTTAAATGAAAGTATTTACATACAAGCATGTTTCTAATTCAACTCTTATCTAGTGGCGCGCAATTATTTTAAAAATACGCGTAGCATAAATGTGAAAGCTAATTGCAATATTGTCACAAATTATAAAATACTCTTTTAAAATATTTTTATGTAATGTTTTTAAGTATTTTTTACTTTCACATATTTTTATGTGTTTTACGAAACATACGCCTTAGAAAGAAAGAGTCAATGACTGTATAATGTATCGATGCTGGTACACACGGCGTATCGGCTTTGCGTTCATCTTGAAATATTTTTGCATTTTATTTACCAAATCAAAAAGTTTGCCTGATTGTCCGGCTGTGTGTTAAAAGTAATCTGTTCCCGAATGACATCTGAACCCACACCCCCCGCTGGTTCACTAGAGAATTCCATAATTGAATGCGATTTTTGAACAAAAGTCGATTGCGACGTCACTCGTCACGCGTCAGCCAAACCGCCTCGTTTTAGTAATGATTTGTAAATCTTACGATGTAGTTGGACTCTATCTAGAGCTGTATAATGTACAAACGTTATTGCCCATTGTTTGGTTAAGTGTGGCGAGTTTTACATTGTTCTGTAGTCGTCGATAAGTTTGTCAATACGTTTACATTTCTATTACTTTTGATGGGACGACGCGCGACGGATTTGGCACAAAAATATAGTAAATGTTAACTAATGGGTATTGCAATTACGCGATTTATGCGTACATTTTAATTCTCACAAGTGCACTGATACTTTGCTAATTTCGAGTTATCCAAAAGATAACATAAATCATTATTATTATGAAAGTCATGAAGGACATTTGAATATGTAGAGAGCGCAATAAACTCTATGTAGAGCTGAAATTGTTTGCAGCTTATATTTAATTTCATATTTTTTGTTTCTTATTATACAGCAACGCGGTCGCCGTGTTTAACTACTGAACGAAGGTCGTGTGAAGCAGTTATATATAATTCATGGAAAATAAACTTATTTACTTGAATAATAACTCATTATTGCGTATTAAATACAAATGTGTTTTGACGTGAAATGAACGTAAATATTTAAGTTATTATAATTGCTTAATTGAATAATATAAACGACATAAAAATGTAAATGAAAGCTAAATGTCAATCACCTCGCTCTTCGGATCGTACCCGCCGTGTTATTATAATTTCAGTAGGTAGGTTAAAGATAGGAAACAATAAAAAACTTTATTAGGAATTTATTAAAAAGTAGAATTACTTTATAAATAAAATAAGTAATAATAACAAACATCGGTTGGCGCTTATTAAAAAGTATTTACACGAGACGTCACGGGCATCGAGTTCTTCATACCTGGTACCGAAGCCCGAGACGACTAGCGGTATTATTAACTCATTATATACACATAATTAATTATTATTAATTATGTATATATAATGAGATGAATGGAGTGCATGGTTATTGTAAAATACTTATAGCCGTGACATAGGACCTATGCATGTGCATGTCCAGGCCGCCCCGCGCCGCCCCCGCCCCCCTCCGCGCCGCGCTGCTGTATATTGTTTGTGCCGTGTTTTTGTTGATTCATTCGATACTTTCAGATCAGTCAAGGTCGAGGCGTAATATTGGTATTAACTTAATTAGTGAATGTGTAGAGCTCACATATGGACTTAAACACGTTCATATGTATCCATGGATTTATATTAGTATTTTTTTACATAACTTGATATTTAAATCGTATGGGGTCAACCGGACATTCATAATTCAATGAATAGCTCCGTAATTCGTAGGAAAACGTAGAGAGAGTGGAGGTCATCGTCGCAAAGTAGTGGCTTCTCTCTCTAATCAGGGCAATGATACAATTATTTTCCGCCACTAAATATACATACATATACAAATGAATTTGTGATCGAATTGTGATTTGTGACGAGAAATTAACTATATACGATAATTGTTTACAATGAAGGACATTTGAGTATGTAGAGAGCGCAATAAACTCTATGTAGAGCTGAAATTCTTTTGCAGTTTATATTTTATTTTATACTATTATAGACTGGTAATAAAACAGTAAGGTAATTTCACTTTAGCTTGAAGTGACATCATAGAAAACAGCATCAACTCATTAATTGATCATCTATTACTCCACGAAAGCCATCACACTGTTTTGAATCCGGAAAACAATTTTGACATCATAAGACCTACAGTTTAATACCATCCAATTTTTTTTAATCCTTACCAGTAAGTAGTACATAATACCTTTACATAGTTTGTGGAGCCTAGATATAGAGTCGTCTATTTCAAGAGTTTAAATGTTCATACATCCACTTCTTTTCATTTTCTATTTGCCAGTCACTTCTGGCATCCCTCGGGCGACGGAACGACGAGGGTAAATAAGTAAATATGTTTCAAAATAAAAAAAAAGTTTTAATTTTTCTGTATGAAACTTCAATTTAATTCTTTAGCCTATAATATTATACAAACGAAGATCATGCAACCAAAGCAATATAAGCTAAGAAAAAGTAATTCAGAATATACTAATATTGTAAAAAATTTTGAAAATCGTATTAATGTCTTGTCTGTGCGTTTTTTAGCAGGTTGCAAGCGTACATTCATTTAAACGTACATTCAATTATAACTAGATATTTACAAGTGGGCAGGTGTCCGTGCCTTGGTAAAAACTGTATAACTTAAGAAGTCATATATTAATAGTATTGATTTAATTTTGTAATAAAGTGAAAGTGTGAGAAATTGGCAACAGCCATAGGGCAGTGTTCCTTGACGCCGCAGCATTGAACGTGTCAGGTAATTTAAGTAAGGACACGAACCAAAGCAAGCAATTACATTATATAAAAACAATATTTTATACACACAAATATGCGCATATACATATATATGTACAATTGTAGGAGTACATACATATATATATATATATATATATATATATATATATATATATATATATATAAAAACAATATTTTATACACACAAATATGCGCATATACATATATATGTACAATTGTAGGAGTACATACATAATAGTACTAGTGACCTCCCCTCTCCACGCCCGTACAGGAGGTGAGTGTTATCGCGGCGACAAAATTGTAAATCTTAATGACTCTAACGCGTTACTTTAAAATAGAATTTCCTGAGCTGTTTATAAATTAATTAATTATTCGTATAAAAACCAATTTGCGTGCTAATAGTGGAATCCGTGGAATTGACGACGCGCGTTTTTAGAGTTCCGTAACGTGTTATACATATATATCTATATGAGTTTAATTAATACTTATTAGCAAAGCTGTGTAAATACCAGTGGCAATCTATCTATATAACACGAGCTATTGGCTTATCTTAAGTTAGGGCTAAGTTAAGGCTCAATGGTACAAGCGTGTGACTGTAAACGACTGGTTGTGGGTTCGATTCCCACTCGAGGAGTGGAAATATTTAATATTTCTATTTTCTTCGCTCTGGTGTCAAGGTAAAGCGCGGCGTTAAGTTCTACCACTTAACACGCAATGCCTCCGATTTCGGTGGAAAGTGGGGAACGCAGTGTCTTAACACTAGGTTCCTTCTGCCACTGTAAATACAAATATCTACGTCCCTATGTATTATAATTCTAAGTTATTCTCGTATTTAACCGCTTTGTTGAAGAGATAAACCATTAAAAAAATATTACGCGAATTTAATATTTAAACATATTACTCGTACACAAGTTTATTGTTAGTTACGTGATATATACTAGTATGTATATATATATAGAGACCCCGCTACAGCAGAGCTCGCACTTGGCTGACTTTATCATGAACATGTTGGATATATTAATGAGCGTCGTTATCATCATTAGGTTTTTGGTCGTTCTTTTCAATTATACGCGAGTAAAAAACAGTAGATAAAATATACGATAACGCTGTTCAAGTCACATTTAAATATTTAATTTTGAATAACACACACTTTAGGTTAAACTTCGGTACATTAAAGGTTCATTACAAATTTCTTCGTATTCCCGTACGTTCTCAGAGAGCTTGACAAATTATAATCGGTCTTAATGTTTTATAACTGCAAATAAACCAAATATGTCTTGCCGAATGCCTCATCAACCGAGCAATTCTTCGAGCAATTTATGTAGTACGCTTATTTAATCGCAGTGTGTACACTCTACACTATACCATCATAATAAACAGAAATATGTTTATATGAATATAATAACGTAACAGAATTTAAACTTTCCTTTCCTGAGTACCCGGATGCGTTGCGCACCTCGTCGCAGTGTCTAAGCGGAGGTCGCAGGAATGGTAGGAATGCCAACGGGCAAGTTTATTTTTAATTAATGAATGTTTTTCTGCGGTTTAATTGATCAAATCTAGCACTTTTTTCTTTTGCGATAATTTTCAGAGAGGGAGCTTTTTTGTGCTAAACAATATTATGTATAAGAAATGTAGCTAAAATACTGTCGCTTTACAAAAAATCGAACTATAAATGATAAACAACTATAAAATATTGTCTGTCAAAAACATGAGTACATTATGAATGTTTAGCGACTCAAACATGGTCAACTAAATATTCATGAAAAATTTATTTATACCCGCTCAATGGTTTCCAAATAGAACAGTAAGGACTACGTTATAATTGTTTTCAAAATATCGTGAGGTAACGTGAAGAGGTATTGAACAATTAATCCATACTTATATTATAAATGCAAAAATCTGTCTGTTTGTCTGTCACGTTTCATGGCTAATCTACCGGTCCGATTTGGATGATATATAAAATAAATGTAGTAAATAACCCAGGGTCAAACATGGGCTACTTTTTTTTTTTTTCAAAAATCAACTTTTAAAAGGTTGAAATAAGGGATGAAAGTTTATATGAAAAATCTAAACCGCTTGACCGATTGTTATGAATTTTTGAGAGATTTCAGATTGATCGTCGCATTCCGCCCTAACCGGCCAGAGGGCGGTCAGCGTGGGGCTAGCTGACTGCCTGAAACCCTACGATCTGTACTTGACACAATATTCTGCTTAAGTTTAAGACTTTAGATCCCATTTATAATATTGGCACTTTATAAGAAAGAACGAGGAGAATATGATTTCGTAAAACACTACACGCACGCGCACACCGCACTTTCACCACTACACAATTGACACTTAACGCCTATGGACTAGTGACCCAAGGATAGGTCTAGGGGTACCCAATGTTAGCGTATACAACTATATAGACGGTATACTGAAACTATAATATATGACGTTAAGGAAACTAAAATGTAATACTAAAAGTATGCTCCAACAAGTACATTTTATGCCCCTGTAATAAAATTTACATACAAACTAAGTTTAGTTTAAAAATTAATACACATAACAATTTCTATAATAATAATAAACAAAGATTTTAATGGTCTCGGTTGTGCTGTTACAACACAGTGTAAAAATTGTAACTCCATAATAATTTAATCACGTCGGAGCCACTTGCAAAACAAACAAACAGTGAACAGTGCAATAATTTAATAACAATAAGTCACGTGCCGTTTCACCAGACACGTACGAAACAATAAATATAAAATATTTGTGTGACGTTATACGTGGTTGCGATCAGAATCTGGAGGCGAGTCCCTCCCCGCGGCTGTCGGCGTGCGAGAGCAGCGCGTCGCCCGTCTGCTGCACCAGGTTGAGCGCCGGCGCCGACGCGTTGCCGCCCTCCGCCGCCAGCGCGCCGCCCGCCAGCACGCGCACGCGCGCCGCCTCCACCGCGCCCGCCGCGCCCGCCCCCGCGCCGCCGCCCGCCCCCGCGCCCCCGCCCGTCCCCGCGCCGCCGCCCGCCCCCGCCAGCGCCGCCGCCGCCGCCTGCGCCAGCGCCGCGCCCGACTCGCTGCCCATCACGTACCGCGTGCCTGCAATATCATTTATCACCATACATTAGGGCTTCTGATTCTGGGAGATATTTGATGTATTTTTAAAAACCCACTGCCTAAGAATGATGTACGAGTGTGTATTGATACATATTTTTTTCATTGTTCATTAATTGTTTCTTTTCTTAAATGGTTTTTTTTCTTAACTGAGATTGATATATTAATAGTAAAACGAAAATAAATATGGAGTTATACTAATTAATTCGTATTTTATTTTACCAAGTCCAGTCCAATCCAGTCTTCAGTCCAATCAAATACCAAGATTGAACACAGACAGAAGAATTAAAAACCGTAGTGACATCCAAACACAACAAGATAATGAAAGTAATGTTACTAACCGCAAATGTGTTGATCGGTTATAATAGCCGGGGCGAGGTCGAGCGGCGCCGTGGGCTCGTCCCGCAACCACGCGCCGCTCGTACTGTTGCCCACGTCCGACCCGAACGGCATAGACAGCCCGCTGGAGTAACAAAAATACTGACTGAGCCATGCGCTCTACTAAGCTGAGTCGAAATTCTTATACGTATTATTATTTACTTATTTTTGTTGTCAGCATCGCTGTAGAGAGATTTTTGCAAATTTGTGCTACCTAGATGAGAGATGCTAATAACAAAAATTAGTTGTAATAACGCGAGCTCGAAAATGTTTATAAGTATATATGTTGAATTAATGTTCTAAAAAGACTATTGTGGCGCAGTGCAATCGCGACTGGGTTCGACTCCGTGGAATGAATGTTTAAAAGTAAACTATTTTTTTTATAAAATTAGATTTAATTTATGCAGCACGATATTCGGTTAACATACGTGACGAGCGCGACGTAGACGTCCCGCGGGTCGACGACGGCGAGCCCCGACGCGACGCCGCCCGGCCAGCGCGCGCCCGCCGCCTGCGCCTGCGACTGCAGACTCTCCACGGCACTGCACACGAATATACATATTCTAAATATTGAGTTACAAATAGTTTGCAGTTGTTAGCTTTTACTTATATTATTTTCTTATATTGATATAAATATTTCTTTATAAACATGGTACTATTTTGCCAAAAATTATAATAGAACAGAAGGATTAAGGGAGTGGACATGAAATTATATAAGATTAGGGATGTATATAATGATAATACCTCTGATAAGCTACAGCGGGTGTGAGCAGGCGCGGGTCTCCGGCGAGCGCGGCGTGCAGCGCGGCGGCCGCTACGGCGCCGCCCGCCCCCGCCGCCCACACGCGCCACGCGCCCGCGTCCGCGCCCGCCCCCGCCCCCGCGCCCGCCTCCGCTCCTGCGCCCGTGCTCACTCGCACCGCACCCGCGCACGACCACGCCGCGCACAGCTCTGGAACATACGCTACACTCAGCAATGTTGCTATAAGCCCTCAGTGCTAACATGAACTTCAATCTATAATTACTGATTTTAGTCAAAACTGAAATAATGCAGAAATAGTTTATATTGTTTTTCTTAGTGCCTATTCAACTAGTGAAGGTTAGCAATCAGCTCCACATTTACAGTGTTATTGATTCCCGTTCATTCTGATTCTGATGTTCCTTAGCAGAGACCTTTTTCTACGGCCCATGCTGATTTTTCCGGCTACTTTTCCTATCATTAAGATTTACAAGAGTTCAACCTTATCGGTCATGTCGGAACACATACTCCAAATATGCAATTTCACACTCAATCTGGCGTAGAACCTCGTAGTTCGAGATTTTGCCTGCCAAGAAATCTTCATCAATTCCAGAGGTGTCTTTCCAAGCTTTCACATGTACTGTGTACTCACGAGTGTACTCACTTTTTAAAAATGGAACAAACAAAATTCACGGCAAGCAACGATCAAAGCCCATTTTCATGTAATTTATCATAATATAGTTTATACTTGCCTGCGCTAGTGTAGTTCTGTAGAGACTGCAGGTAGTCGGCGAGCGCGGGCTCGGTGCGCAACGCGGACGGGGTGTAGCCCGCCACGCCGCGCGCCTCCGCCGCCGCCGCCAGGCTGGCGGACACCGTAAACCCTTCCCTGCAAATAAAACCTTTAATGTAAATAATTTATTTGAAACATACCAACACGTTTCCTCTAAGCCCAGCTACGGTCAAATCTATGTAAGAAATATTAAATAGCTCCACATTTATTTATAGACATTTATATATAGTTTCCCTCTCAATGTTTTAAAACCTATTAAAAAATAAATATTCCAGTAAATATAATTAAATGTTAATATTGATAAGTGCTAACCTAGCGATATCAATAGCGGGCTGCAGCACCCGCGCCCACGGCAGCCCGCCCAGCTGCGCGTGCAGGGCGGCCAGCGCGGCCACGAGGCGCGGGCGGGGGCCGGCACCCGCGCCCCACTCCGCTATGGTGGGCATCTGAGTGCGCGACTCCCGATACTCCCAGTATACTAGAGATCCACTTCTGCAAAAATTACCTTTGAGTGAAATAAAAGCACACGATAAACTCATAATATCACAAAGCATAATTATTTATTAATTTTATACATTTAATTTTTATATTTATTAGATTTCTTTCTTTGTCTTTCATCAAGCTTTTTCCCGCATAACAGGTCAGTTAGAGGAAACCATGTGTCGAAACACTCCGTTCTCTACTTCACTCCAAACGCTGCCCATACAATCTTTACTCCATGCTACGCCTCGATGACGTATGTGTTAATAATTTATTATTTTTTATGTCTGCGATATTCATCTGAGAAAATAAATTAATTGTTACATTGTAACAATTGACTGTGCTGATGCATTTAATATATAAATAGATATGGCTTGAAATTAAGAAAGTTATTTATATTCTTGCATTCTCTTGTTGTATACGAGTATGTTTAAGTACAGACAGCGACGAAACGAAAATAAATTTAGAGTTACTGTAATTATACTCTGCGTGCATGAATTTAATAATAAATTATACAACAACTTGGCATTTAATTAATTCTATTTCTTAAGTTAAAGGCCTTTATTAGCGTCACGTCCTATCCTGTGCACAGTAGGGTCGGCAAAGGGAACCTAGTACTAAGACACTCTGGAGACCTTGCGTGTTATGTGGCGGAATCCAACGCCGCGTTTTGTTTTTGGACATCAAGAGAGAAGAAAATGAAAACGGAAATATTAATTATTTCCACTTCACAAGTGAAAATGGAACCCACAGCCTGTCACGTTTACAGTCATACTTCGTGTCTACAAGCCAAGATAGACCATAATACGTAAAAAATGACCACACCAGCAGAAGGATAGTGGTGTGATGAATCAGATAACAAAGTTTCATCAAAGGATGATTAAGTACAGTAACATTTTAGTGAGCAGTAGAGTGTAGACGAGTCGGCGCGAGCTGACGGTGTCCGCGCGAGATGGGATTGCTCAATGGCTTGTACAGATTTACGAGCAGTTTTGTGCTGTGTCGGCCGCTCCTACCCGCTGCGGGCGGTACTTACTATCTGTGAGGGTTTCCCGATCAGCGTTTATATTGTGTGTGTATGCAATCCTAACACACTGTTAGCTAATCTTTTGATGGATTGAAATATGTACCTACTTTAACAGCTTCACGTTTTTTTTGTCATAGCGCGATATTCATAGGTGACCTAGTGTCAAGGCACTCCATAAATGATAATTTATTAAACTTAAGTAATTTAAGATAAATAATTCTCAATTACGCGTGTTTTAGGATAAATAAGTCATTGTAATTACAATTGTTCACACTATCGCCATCTGTTGTCATTTTACAGCATTAACTGGAGCATTTTGTATACAACTTGTAAGGATTGCACATTTACGTCATCACACGTATTTTCCTTCAGTAAGCATTTTTTCAGTTTCATGACGCAGTTTACCAAGAGTTGTGTAGATGGCGCTTTATTTGTGATATAATGTAATTTTATTAATGAAACATTACAAAGTATATGATTTACTTATTGATCATTTATAGTCATTCATAGAAATCGAGAATGATAACGAATACGAGTAACTTATAAAATTTTGCGTATATTAATGGAGAAAATCGTGCTTAGTAAGTAGCAATATAATGTAGAGACTAATAAAACACGCCTATTAGGTGTCAGTCGGCTGCTCTTTGCTCTACCTACCTCTTACACATTAATAAAAAGTAATTGGTAATTAGTAACTATTTTACGCGCGAATTAACGATAATATGTCGATTCACAAATAGGAACGATCATCCAGATATTGTAACAAAGTAGTAGTGATAGTAGTAGTAGGCTTTTCCTGACTTGCCATACCATGCAGGAAAAAGCGTGAAGCTAAAGCAAATCGTTTAAAACAGGCCTATTATAATCCTTGTAGCGTAGGCTTTATGTAACTTAAATCATTTTTCTTTTCCTCATTGGTAGTAGCGTCGCCACCAAACGTATTTTATATGATAGAGATATTCAGCAGAGCTGGATCAATTTTAATTGCAATCAACAATGGAATATTAACAATTCATTTGTTCGCGAGGAAACCACATAAAAATCTCAATCTCAATTAGCTGAAAATTTATGAATTGTTAATACTTAGGTAATTGTTAATTCCAATTAAATTTTGCCCAGCAATCAGTTAGGCAGTCATTCAACCTGCATATAAGTTGTGGTGTCTAGGTGAGGTATCAAGCACATACGCGTCCAGCGAGGTCCGGTGCGGCGCGAGCACAGCGAGGCAGAGCGCGGCGGCGGCGGCGGCATCGAGCGCCCGCGCGCCCCCGCCCGCCCGCAGCAGCGCGGTGCCGGCGCGCGAGCACGCCGCCGCCGACGACGACACCGACCCGTGGGGTACCACCTGCAACATGCCAGACAAATCACATATGTTACATTATATTTCATCCTTGAGGCCGTTGTGGCGTAGTGGGGCAGAATGACTGTTGCGATGGTGTGTTCGACTCCCACTCGGGGAATTAACTTTCATTTCTTTACTCTGGTACCTAAGACGTGCGTGGTTGGGTTCCGCCATTCAACATGCAATAACTCGTGTAAATTTCGAGTGAAAGTAACAGACGGATTGTCTTCACACTAGATCCTCTCTGACTACTATGGGAGAAAAAGTGTCAAAATAATTAAGGACTGTTTCAGGTTTAAATATGATATTTTAAAACACGCCCGTCGGTATAAAATTTAAAAACACACCGTTTTTAAGACTACAGTGTAACAACTTATGATTAAGGTACTTCAGTACGATCTCGATGGAAGTAATAAATGTGCTAATGGACCAAAACAATGAAGTCGCAAGTGGCTCATGAATAGATGATTTTATTATGCACTACACAGTGTGCAGAGTACAGACAATCGCGCTCCTTACGTGCACGGACGCACGGGAGGATGCAATGGGCAATAACACAAATATTCTTAAAGCAATCTTAATTTTCTAATTTTATTATAAGATAAATTATCTTTCACTGAGTGAAAATCGTTCTATATTTTTAACATAAAGCCACTCCATACTCCACTTCATACTGAATTAAGGTAATAAATATAAAAATGCACAGGCTAGGATTGAAGCGACATAGTGTTGGTGACGTTCAACAAATCGGCTTGAATAAATTAAATGATTTAACTAGTTATATTTATTAAATAATAAAGGTGTTTGCCTCATAGTCGCCGTAATATATTTGCGTGAGGAGGGCGATGGTGATGGCGACGGTGAGCACCGCAAACGCCGCGAGGATAACCCGCGGCCCGCCGCCGCACAGGCGCGGTGACTCTAGGTAGTTGCCACTCGGCTTCAGGGGGATGTCTTCACGGAGCTCCACCACGCCTGGAAATTATTATATATCTACTTTTAATATTATAAAGTGTTATTTTACACACTTAGATTCACACAATTGAAAAAGATATTTTTAGAAAACATAAAAAATCTACGGGATTCGAACCCGCGCCCCTTGTAAATCGTATAAGGACAGTTTCCAAAGGTGCCGGTTTTCTACAACAGACTTTTTCAAAATTAAATACAGTTTCAATCAGAAATAATTTCCAAATTATCCATATGAGTATATTAAAAAAATATATATTAACCAATACATCGTTTTTCATTTTTTTTTTATTACATTCACTATGGATTTATGATACTTACGTAGCTTGTGCATTTTTTGTAATTTTACATTATGCTTGAAATTAAAACTCAACTTACAATTTATTTGATTACACAACTAGTTTCTATAAGTTCCTAATGTTCCTAACAATAAAACTATGGTCAAAAGTTTTTTTCAATGTACATATTAAACCCATATGCATTACATATTGGACATGTGCATTACGATTTCGTAAAGTGAAAAATTTGTTTCACTTTGCAAAATAATGGCGTCCATTTTGTTATGATTCATATTATACATATATAATATGATTTAATGTAATATATATTTTTTTTAGCTTCACGCTGTATCCCGCACACAGCACGGTAGGCAGAGGGAACCTAGTATTAAGATACTCCGTTCCCCACTTAATTTAATATTTGTATAAAATATTATTTTATTTAAAAGTTAATAATGATAAAATTTTTATAAAATGACATACTGGCTGTATGAGTTACTAGCCGAGTATAGTTTATAATATATTAAAATAGAAAAAAAAAGAAAAGGAGTTTGGCGGGAAAGTGCAGTAAAAATGACGCACAGAAAATTATTTTAGTTAAATTACAAATATAAATTTAACAAATAAACTGCAAAGGGATCGAATTATTATAGTTTAGTGATATTGAAGTTTAGTAAGATGCATTATTAGTGAGTTATGAAGAGTATCTTGGTGAGTTCTTATTGCAATAATAATATAAATAAATAACAAAGTGAATTTAAAGATAAATACAAAAAAATAATTAACTAAATATATATACGAAGGCAATAAACACTTGAAATATTATTTCTATAGAAAAAAGTAAAACTTGCAATACAAATTAATTAATGTATTTGTCGTGCCGCGCCGCCATCTTTGAATAGTATGAACACTGGTTTTCATTTTCTTGGATATTGTAACATTTTCAAATTATTTGTATGTTACGAGTAAAAATAATATTAATTAAATATTATTATACGATGCGAATTAATAATGTTAAGCTTATTTTTGACACGGTCTCATATGCATTAGTGAAATTTAAATAACATAAATACATATATAGTACCATGTAGTATGTGTATGCGTATAGGGGTGATAAACGTAGTGTCTCAAGACTGTCAGGATTCGGGGAGCTTATAGTTTACTGATAAGTAATAACCGGTGACACAGCCATAATAGCTTGGCAGCACTAAGGTTGACGTGTTTTAGGCTAAAGAGAACTGCTGTGGGGATGTTGACCTGTTGTATCTAATCTGATGCTGCGAGACAGTGTAAGCGATACTTTAACAAAGTCGGATATTGGTATAACTTGTGTCTTACGACTGAAGGGGTTCCGTGGTCTCAAGAGCTGATAACTGATGTCGGAGACATTTCACTGAGGTTAAATGTTTGTTTTGATAAACTGCTACGCATGTGCTCTGCTGTTATTTAACTTGAACAGCCGCCAAGTAGTAGTGCGTTGTTACAGATATGTGATCTAGGAATTACACGGCTATTTTCCTTTTAATATACAGTTGCTAGTTATAAGTGGGATATAGATGGAGAACGATCGGACGACGAACTAGGCCTTTTCCTCGGACGAAGTGATTTCAATAGATAGTCTATATACATACTTCAATGTAATAATACTCCTGTTGGTTTATTAAATGAGTTTTACAATATATTGATAAACTTTTTTAACACTGCTAGCGGTAAGAGGTTAATCTCTGTTAATCTAAATTACTTAAGAACACAACAGCAAAAGCCCTAACCGCGAGACGTGTCATGAGTCAAAGCATGATGTAATAATTATATTTTAATATATTTCAAAAGATGAGGTGATGATAGAGTCACATATTGTATAAGAGGATAAATATTTGTAATTTTATAGCATTAAAAAAAATCATTTTTTGATATTTCTTGGATTTGTTTAAAATAAACCAGCGTTATATACGTTATACAAATGCGACGCCGCGCTGGCTGCTCCGGGGCTCTCTCGCGGAAATGAGAGATGTACGGAGATAGCGGCGACAAATAGTGAGATGAACTGATAGCACACTGCGAGCATTCAAAGTGAACCGATACATATAAGAAATATTATTTTTAAACATGTGGGACTTATGGGGATATACACGATAAATTGACAAGGAACTAACTAAAAGCAGATTTTAATGAAAAATATTTAAGAAAGTATACTACATATTAATTCTGGTTGCAATGTGAATGCATTTTTCAAGTTTAAGTTTTTCAGATTTTCCGAAATTACGAAGAAAGAATTCCGAATTCCGGAATATCGTCATTGATGCAATATTCAAGGAGACAACAGACTATACTTATAATAAAAACATAAGTTGATTTACTAAGAGAGGTGTGGTTAACGTTCACAACACAATAACGCCGCGTTTAGTTGGTCTCAAGGTTAGTTCCGTTATTGTTAGGTGTTTTGTTTACCGTTGCAATAATAAACATCAGTTTGTCGGAACTACGCGCATATGTATTATAGCAACTTATTGTAATTTGACCTGAGTATTGGGTTTAAATAAATAAATATTTTTATTATTAAAATTTGTGTTGTGGCCTTATATGTGTTACCTGGTGCCGATTGCAAGTCCGGACTCGACGACATATCGTCTGCAGACGCGTTCTTCTTTGGCTTGAATCACACAATGTATAACACTTACACTTAACTCTACCACATAACACTATCTATAATTTAAATACTAAAAACCTGAATCACATTTTTTTTCTCTTCAATAATACCAAGGTAGCCTTGATATATATGCAACAATCCAATAAGCCGTATCTCTATATATAGCTAGCACGTACAAGGCATTTCTGCGATTCAAAACCATCAGATTAACTATAGAAACTACTACAATTATCGTCTGTTTTGTATGAACATCTTGCGAGACGTCCGTTTTAGACTTATAACAGTACCGTAGTTGTGAGGAGTCAGCTATACGGAGGAGTCGAGGTGCGCGCGAGTCGATGACGTCACCGCCGGCTTCACTTGCTAACGCTAACATTCTTAGCGTTCACAAAACAACAAACTTCTTCTGGTGACCTAAATATTATAACGAAATAAGTTAATTAAATCCTCATACTTGGCCAGCGATTAGTTAAGTGTAATTGGCTAAATTAATTAATGATCTATGTATGTCGAGTACTTCAAATTTCCTAATTAAAGCTAATTTTCGTTATTACCAGAAGTTGAACAAGTGTTCATAGATGTAATTATAATATAATATTCTACTTAATTGTATTAAGTATATATTTCAACGTTTGTATATTGCATACATATTTTAGTAGAAAGCTAACTATAACTTAACTAAGGTCTATATGTATTTTGTCCCGTTCGTATTGTAAGAAAGTGTAAGAGAGAGACGATAGGTCAGTGACCGGAGCGGTGCGCGTGCGCCGGTGAGTCAGCGACGCGGCTGCAAGGTCAGTGGCGGCGTGTCCTTCAGTCTTCGGGTATTCTGTAATTAATAAACTTAATTTATACGATTGAAAATGTTGACCAAACTCAATTATTAATTAATTGGTAAAAACAACAATTATATTATCTATACATCTTATATTATAAATGCGTAAGTCTGTCTGTTTGTCTGTCACGCTTTCACGGCTAATCTACCGGTCCGGCTTGACCGATTGTGTAATGAAATTTGCCATAATTGTTGTTGATAATCCAAGCTTAAATATAGGCTACTTTATTTTTTTAAATCCTCCCCCCGAAGGTTGCAGTATAACGAAACAGTTATGTAGTTAACGGTATGAGCAGGCCTCTAGTATTGTAATAAAATAGCGGAAAAGTTTGTTTGTTTATTTAAATATATTGACGTAAAAATAAATAAGGGACATAAAAACGGTAACACAAAATATTAAATAAACATATGAAGGTTTTTGTCTTTGTTTGTACACGCATATCTTTTTAACCAATGAACACATTTGAATACCAAAGTGCTCGCTCGGGCTTCAGTCCAGTAAGCTGTTCAAAAACCTAATTTTTGTTTTTCATTTGTTCACAATATATACAATGGCTTCATAATAAGCATTGAATATATTTACGACAAAGTAATTGAGGGAGACGAATCATAAAGAATATGAACCTTTGATTTTTTTGTCTGTCAGTTTATCGGCTTGTCTGCTTGTGTGTACGTCTTTATCTCGCACACTGCAGGGTAGCCAGTGCGAAATTTGGAGGGCATCGAACCCACAAACAGTCGCATTTACAGTCTCACTTTGTGCCCCTGTGCTACAACTGGCCTAGACGGAAATGAATGAAGCTTATTTAGCTTGTATGGATAAACATAGACAAGATTTAGAGTAAGTATAACTGATTTCACAGATCTTTATCTGTGAAATCTATATACTATAGTTATAGGAGCTGGTGAAGAATCTTAAATTAAGAGTTAAACTATAACGATAGTTAAGACACCAATAAATTTTCAACAAAAAATTATTATAATGATGTGAATTTCCCATTGACATACACGATTTTCAAATGAATCCGAGACATTGTGTGTTGAGTGGTTGAATACACTGTCGCGCTTTGTCATGTCACCAGAGCGGAGAACATGAACATACTTTAAGTATTTTCCAAAAATGGTCAAAATCAAATTCAAAATCAAATAATTTTATTCAAAATAAGAAGTTACAAGCTTCATTTTTTGAACGTCAAACAGTTTACCATCGGTTCACTAAAGTTAATGCTAATATTGAGAATGGGAATCGAACCCACGGCCATTGTGTACACTGTAAACAGTAAGACATCGCCCTACTGTTCCGCGATGACTATTACGTCTTTGAAATGTTTTTTTTTTATTCATAACAAATAAATAATAATCATACTATAGTTATGTAAATGACAAAACATATGACAAATAAAGTATAATGTACAATAAGCTTAATTAAATTAATTACAGAAGCCTCCACTTGATTGATGATTCAACATAATGACGTTAATGATGGAATCAACGACATCATTAAAATGGTTATTAAATAACTAAATAAATTTATATTAAAAACATATATAATGATATAATTAACTTGATTTGTATAACAAGATTGTGCGTACTGTTGTTCTAAATAGTATGAAACTAAAACTGCTTTTTTGATAACATTTTAATGTAGAAATATGTATTTTACCTAGTTTTGTATATTTAAGTTGTATATTTGTATTAAATCTTGTTTCAAATTAATATGGTTACTTGAGATTTAAGAGAGATAGAGTTTGTTGTTTTTTTTAGCTTCACCATGTGACTCGCACACAGCAGGGTAGGCAGAGGGAGCCTATTAAATAGACACTCCGTTCCCCACTTTCCACAGAATTCGGATTCATTACTTGTTAAGTGGCGGAACTTAACGCCGCGCTTCGCCTCGACACCGGAGCGAAGAAAATGGAAATATTAAATATTTCCACTCTTCGAGTGGGAATCGAACCCACAGAGAGTCGCTTTACAAGCACACTCTGTGCCCCTGCGCCACAAGTGGCTATACTAGATGTAATAGTATAGTTCGGTACGTAGGAAAATATGAACGATAAGAAGACAGAAAAGGCGCTCGGCCTCTAATTATATTATCTTAAAAGTTTCAACTTTAAACTCTATCTAATTCAATACAAAACGAAATAAACTTACTTAACTGAAAACAAGATTTCAACTTCTAAACGAAAATTGCGGGTTTCTCTCTTACGGGGACTATCTCGAATTCATAGAGACATCTCGATATCGTAGTGGAATTGACAACGATAGCGGGTCTCAATTTGTGCTGATAACTTAGAGAATGGAGCCCTTGACCGACTTAGCGTTTACGAGGAGCCGATGCCTTTATTTATTCCCGATCCACTTATTGAGTATGCGGTTTTACGATACGTACGATTGATACGAGTTTTTCAATTTACAGTAAAGCGTGTGTTTTTACGCGCTCCGCCGCGGCACGACCTCGTGACAACTTTATGACGCCGCCTGCTCTGACTGTATGTAACGCTACCCACTGACTGTATGTACTACCTGTAGTACACACATGTATTGACGGATGATGTAATGCACGACAAACAGATAAATCCGCTGTGAATACGTTAACATCTACTATGAAACTAGCAAACTGATGCGATCACCGGATAGAGTTTAAATATTAAAGAATATTGTTTATTCGTTATGCAATTGTACAGCGTCAGACTGTAAAAACGGTAGATTGGGGGTTCGATTCCCATTCTGAGCATTACTTTTAAATAATTATATTTTTTAATATGCTTAGGCAAAGTGCGACAAATGAATATATTGACGTTACTTTAGGAGTAGGCTAGGTAGTACGTAGACTTTACCTAATTATGAATCACAAAAAAGAGTGGGAAGAACCTTGAATTCTAGTAACTTTCAGAACTAAGAACATAACAAGCTTAGAGATGGAATGCGAATTGTTTAGTGATTCACTTTTAAGGGGATTTGGATTATAATACGATCCCGATCGCAGAAGTGGAAGTCATCAAGTGGGAGTGGGCAACGAGTCCGCCGCGAGTAGGCGGGCGTCCTCACGTGTCGCTAATGAGACTAATGAGATTACAGCGATTTAGAAACCTCACATTCAAGTAATCCTCTATAAATTCTGAAGGAAGTGAACCTTCGCCGCATTCTACACTCAAGTGTAAGCGGTTTTGCATATTTCCGAGTGTTGTCTCTCAGAACATGGTGTACAATTTCAAAGTGTTTAAAAAGTGTTCTCCCAATGGCAAGCTCACGCTGTACTTGCCGAAGCGGGACTTTGTCGATCATATCTCCTACGTGGAGCCAATAGGTCCGTGTGCCCGCTATCTACTCTAGTCATCTAATATGCGGATATCGTTCTCTCGGATATATTGAGTTTTTGAAAGTTTCTTTTGAATTCAATAGAAACTTACATTGATGAAAATATAATTAGTTATTATTTTGTTAAGCCTTAGTGAATTATTTATTGCATTATAATGAACTCGTAACCAAGTACAACAGAGTGCCTCTCGACTGCACCAGCTGCAGCTGCAGTCCCCGCGACGTCTCCGCGACGTCTCCGCGACCCCCCACGACCGCTTCAGATCGGACT
The DNA here is from genome assembly GCA_019049465.1 of Dryas iulia moderata. Taxonomy (NCBI): domain Eukaryota; kingdom Metazoa; phylum Arthropoda; class Insecta; order Lepidoptera; family Nymphalidae; genus Dryas; species Dryas iulia. Next base: position 2,789 of record JAHESG010000150.1, on the reverse strand, counting down.
TTAATAGCGCTATCAACTTATACCTGAGTCCGCTTACTCAGCACTTTTAACAAATTGCTCCTGAATTGCATTTCGATTCGAAATTTTTCCAACAACCGACAACAGATTACTACAAGATAGAAGCGCTTTGTTGCGAGATATTGCTCGCTCGCTACAGTGCGGGCCGCTGCAGCGCGGCGCCGTGCGGGGGTCGCGGGAGCGCGGGGGGAAGGGGAGCCTGTTACACCGGGAATTGTGGTTTTATTACGAGATGCTCAATGCTCGTGGCAAAGAGTTGAAATGTATTGTTGTATCGGCCATTTGTTTGTGCTCACTCGAAAATATGTTCTTGTTGTTCTTGTTGTAATGTGCAGAATGAACAAATACGAGTATTAAACAACATTTTACAATCATTTTTTTTTCAACATTAACTCTTCATGTAATACAACAATGATTTAATTAATGCAAGAATTATATTTGCAGTACAGTTACATTATTTTATAATAACAATTGATTTAAAGCAAGTTTACAGTCCTAGAAACTATTGTCTCGTTGATAGAAACCTACTCGTAGCACCATAAAGATATTTTCAATTTCTATAAATTGTCTGCAATATTTTATATAAATCATATTTACCATTTATTATTTATTTACTCACATGATAGATGTTGAGATTGATCGCTCACGCTCGCAGGTCACCAGCCTTAACTATCATAAAAGTAGGTACTCGTAGACTTAAGTTCTTTTGAAATTGAACTCTGAACGTAACAAAACAATATTGATTGTCACAGTTCTCAAATTTATAGTTTCTATGGGATTCACTGCTTGGTTAAGAGTTCTTGAGTTTTACTAAGTTATCTGTTGTATACCAGATGGTATAGTGGTAGTGGACGAGGAGTACGTGCGGGACCGGCGCGTGTTCGCGCAGGTCGTGTGTACTTTCCGCTACGGCCGGGAGGAGGACGAGGTGATGGGACTCTCCTTCTACAAGGAGCTGTACCTCGCGTCCGAGCAGGTCTACCCGCCGCTGGAGAAGAGGCCATATGATCTTACACGGACACAGGTACGTGACAAATACTCTTTAAATAATAAATGGTATATTTTCTCATTGTAAAGGTGTGTGTGTTCTTAAACTCGTTATTATTATAATAAGTTTATTCAGCGCTTATTATTTCCGGAAATTGGTCAATTTTGTGGTATAACAACACGCCGCGGGCGCAGGAGGGGCGGGCGGGGCAGTCGGGGCGGCTCACAGGACGTCGAATCATGAAGTTACAGTGAGTGAGTGAAACCGCCGTCGAAATTTAATAATTAACCCTATTACCGCTTGGTATTAACAAGCGCTTGTAGTAATTAGATGAGTCCCGGCGAGCGCCGCGCCGCGCCGCTGCGGGCGAGTGAAATCCTTTAGGGATTAGCACCGTCTCCGCTTCCGTCTCCGCTTCCGTCTCCGCTTCCGCCACCGCGTCAGTCTATGCCGTCACCATCGGCATGGCCCGTTCGCTTTGCAAATATTAACTGTAACTTCAGCTTACCGTGTACAGACTCTAGCGTGGTAGAGACTACAGACTGAACACTGTGCAATGTTACTGTACACAGAGGTACATTGAGCGGACATATACATATGCTCATTTATATTGGTCTGGCAGTAAAACAAATCAGATATGTCATTTTTTTTAATTTTGAGTGAATCTGATATTTTCATTTACATACTGAGTACATTCACCGTTAAAAGGCAGTCTAGGAGTAAAACAAAAAAAAACAATATTTCAGCAGTTACAGTTCAAAACAAAACAATATCAAGACACTCTCTTCTCCAATTTTCATTTCAACACGAGGTTCATTACGCGTGAATTTTGTACTAGCGTGGAGAAATTAATATAATTTAAATATAATATAAATCGGGCCAGTCGTGGCGCTGTGGCCCAAAGAGTGACTTGTAAGGCAACTGATTGTGGGTTTGATTTCCACTCGAAGAGTAGAAATATTTAATATTTTTATTTCCTTTGCTCTAGTGTCGAGGCAAAATGCGGCGTTAAGTTTCTCCACTTAACACGCAATGCCTCAGAATTCGACGGTGCGTGGGAAACGAAGTGAGCGTTAAGACGCTAGGTTTTCTCTGCCTACCCTGCTTTGAGCGGGATACAGAAAAAAAAAATATGAGTGGCATTCGAACCTTAAGTTAGTATTTCTTCAACATTATCCCCAGGAGCGTCTAGTAAAGAAGTTGGGCGCGTGGGCGTTGCCGTTCCGGCTGCAGCTCCCCGCGGGCGCGCCCGGCTCCGTCACGCTGCAGCCGGCGCTCGAGGACGAGGGCGAGCCCTGCGGCGTGCACTACTACGTCAAGCTGTTCGTGGGGGAGACCGAGATCGATCGGTCACATCGCAGGTCACTAGCGTTAACCGTCATTTACTTAAATTTTAAGGTTATTAAATGTGATTTTAAAAAAAAATTCTGAAAGTGAAAATAACCCGCTACTTCAAACGCAATGTCTCGATTTTCAAAATATAGAACGGAGTATCTCGACACTAGTTTTTTTGATCATTTACTACTACTTATGGGAAAAACATGGAGCTGAAATTTTTGATGAACGGATTCTGAAAATATGGTAGGTTTTTGTTAAGTTTTTAGTTTATATATATATATATATGTTTAATATTTCGTTACAACTATCAAAGAGATAAATTGAAATGTTGATATTTCCAGGAGTACAGTGGCGTTGGGCATCCGCAAGGTGCAGTACGCGCCGGACAAGGCGGGCCCGCAGCCCTGCACCGTCGTGCGCAAGGACTTCGTGCTGTCGCCCGGAC
>JAHESG010000149.1:0-24977 GCA_019049465.1 Dryas iulia moderata | reverse complement strand
GTAATAAATAAATTTGAAGTGCTTCCTACATGTGATAACTTAGATGAAAATATACAATTAGATAGAAAAAATTCTTCCAAAAGTGTTTCAAATCATCAAATCGAGAATGGTATGTATTCAATTTTCCCTCAAGATTATTCTGTAGCCATTTCATACCTATAGATGCAAATATAGCAAGATTTATAGCGACCGAGCACTTTATTTCTTATCAAAATAAGCAATCGATCATCAGCCTCGCAGTTTTCAATGTCTTGCTGTTTAAGTTCACGTAAAGTAAGAAAGCTCACTTCTTTGAAAAATTATGCATATTTAAATTATCACGCAATGAAATAAAGTAAATAAAAAGTTATTTGAATAAAAATGTTAGAACAGAAATAAAAAAGTAGCATGAAGCGACATTTGAATATTTACCTATGTACTTAAATATGCAAAACTAAACTCGCCATTAACTCGTATAAATTACTTTAGTAAACATTTTTAACTTTAAACTAGCTTCACGTAAGACTATATATTTTCTTACAACATTATCACGTGAAAAATGTAATGTTATTCTTACCATTGTGCTGTTTATATTACTATTTGAATTTAAATATTTAGTTGATAATAATATTGCTATATATAAATTTCGACGATTATTGCTATTCCCTGCACTGTATGGTAGGTATGCAGAGAAAATCTACGGTCCATACACTTCGTTCTCTGATTCATCTATATGGCGTCTTGAAAAGCGCAAATTAATGCCGCGCTTTATCTTACCAGAACGTACCTTCTAATAATGTAGTTTAAATTCATAAAATATCATATATTATGAGGTGATAGATTAGTAGTATAATAATTATTCAATGTGCTTTGTAACTTTGTACCTCTTCAAATAGTTTATGAATATTTCAGACGATCGACAAGATACTACTATTAACAATGAAAACGAATTGCCTACAGTTGACACAGAGCATAACGAAGAGAAATTTTCTTCATTAAAAGATGTAGTCGATCAGGTTATTTTAGAAAATATTTTAGAAGATATACAAAAAACATCAAACGATACTGTCAATGAAATTGACGTCGACGAAAATACAGTCCCAGTTAAAACCGAGGAAGTAGTCGAAAGTAAAGATCATGTAAATGAAGACCTTAAAGAAAACGTGTAAGTTTTCTTTATTTATGTATTGTACATACTGTGATTTTACCTAATTTGAACCTATGTATTGACGAATGTGCATGGCATCGCGGCAAAGTCTCATTTTTAATATGACAGTTTAAAATAGGATACCATGGGGATGGGGCTCAAGGAGTGTAAATATTTAATATTTCCATTTTCCTCAATCCTGTGTCAAGGCATATCGCGGCGTTAAGTTCCGCCACTTTACAAGCAATACCTCCAGAATTCGGCAGAAAGTGGGGTATCTTAACACTAGGTTCCCTCTGCCTACCCTGCTGTGTGCGGGATACAGCGCGAAGCTAAAAAAATAGGACAGTAAACATATTTCATTAAATAATATGCTGTGTAAATTTTAAGCGCAGGTTATTGTTAAACCATATATTTTTTCAATATATTTATAGTCAGAAAGAAGAAGAAATGGCTGAAGAATCGGCAAGCCCAAGTCAATCAGAGTGCAGTCGTTCCACCCGATGGGAAGCATTAGCTGACATAGCGGCGGAACTACCAGCTTCTCTTGCTGTCGATCCTTTAACTGGACAAATATATTCTCTTACTAAATGATTCTAGTCAAGAAAATACTCATGAAATTGATAAATTAAACATGAAAGGAAACAACGAGGTACGAGTTGACCTGCACTAAGTAGGACTCGTGTTCTTGAAATAGCATTATTCTACAAGATAAGCTAACGTCATAGTATTTTGCATTCAGGTATGCCACATGTGACTAAAGCAGCTTTGTACATAACATGTTCACTTAATTTATACGCTAATGACAAGAAATGTAAAGTGACCTTTTGAAACGTTTACTTTTTAACTGTTTAGTGACGATAAAACTGTTTAATAGCTGTTTAAAAAATCTCTAATTCTTAATTAAATTAGGAATCTGGAAAAAATAGTTAATAAAATTTACTATATTAGTTAAATATACTATTGTAAATATTATGTTAATAAAAGTACTGTTTTCTCTAAAGTTTAAGCGTCTTATAAAATATTAGGTATAGGATATTTCATTAAAGATGATTAATCCTTACTTTTTCGTTATGTTAAGTATGTTTGTTTTATTCGACTTCCATACGCGTTATATACCTACTTACTTCATTATATGATATTTAAAAATAAACACAAAATTTTATGTGTTCATTTATTTAAAGCTATACGAGATATAACACTGACATTGAATATATATTTAGCAAGTGTCATTTGTTTATTTAAGGTTAAACAACTCCCAATTCAATATTTAATCAAATTAAATGTATCATCAGTTTTAAAAATTACTATAAATGTAACAATATCAAGGGAAAAAGTCACACATAAAAGACAAGGTCCCCCCTAATATCGGACACTGAATTTTACCTGTTTATTTAAACTTAAACTTTACTTGTTTAGAATAAATCTAGTAAACATAATCAATCATAAGTACTCAAATTAGAATATTAAAAATCAATAACTAGCAAAGAATTCTTGTTACTGTTAATAAACTTTTCCATATAAGCACAAAGTCATAATTTACAGCGTGGCATAACATCAAATCGAAGTAAATGAATCTTTGATGTTTTCTTTCAATTTCTCATTGTCGACGTTACATGTACATCTTGATATGGATTTACACACGTTGAATCTAAAGAAAATAACAAATAATGTTACTACAGCAATTAACATTGTTCCGGTATTAGGAGACTTCGAGAGTGTCCGATCTTAGGAACCTTAGATCTATACAAAAGAAGTTCTCACTCACGTTGTGCATGTTTAATCGTAATATAAAGAATGTAAGTAATCATTATTAACTGGCTGTCTTACTTATTGTACCATTTACAGACCACAAAATATTACCCGGAACAGAAGTTACTTTAAAATTTGCGCAATGCTCTCTAACGAACAAGTTGTCGCAGACTGGCATGCTTCGCGCCTCACGCTTTACTTACCTTTTTCTCACTTGGGACACGCTAAATGACAAACTTTACGGCGTTACGAAACTTCCCCCTATTCCTTTTATAATCATAGATTGATTATTTGTTAAAAAAATAGTTAAATCAAAATTATAAACAGAATTTCCGAAAACGAGTATATAATCTAAATTATTTGTACTTACAGTTTAAGTTCACGACTAATGCCGAATTCTTAATCACGACCACCGCACACACAATTATGGTACAAACACAGCGCGAATTCGAACTAGTATTATGATATAAGAAAGTGGAGCAGTGTACTAGGGCCTTCGAACTTGGCCCTAACTAACTTCAGCTTTGAATAGAAGAGCATTAAAAAAAGAAAAAGATATTACACAACTTACAATTACCCTTTTGTAAATGGCAACGTGCTTATTTCTGTAAAATAAGCTGCGATTTCTCCGGGGTACGAGAATCCAAATTGATAAATAATTAATTTTTACAAAAACAAGTAAAGCGACTTCAAATAACATGTTGATTTAAGCACAATAATTTCATTAATATATATTTTACTAAACCAAATAAACCAGTACTATTTACTGTGATTTAGAAAGAATATACCTAATAGTTAATACATAGTTATGTTTTAGATCTCGTTTGATATAGGAATATCAAAAAACGTTTACAGTATGAATGATTGTGATATCGTTATATAAATTTATATGTCACTAGCGGCCCGCTCGCGGCTTCGCCGCGTGAACTATTTCGTTATATTGCAACCCTCGGGGGCAGATTTTAAAAAATAAAGTAGCCTATGTTTAAGCATACATTATCAACTATATTTGTGCTAAAATTCATTACAATCGGTCAAGCGGTTTAGATTTTTCATATAAACTTTCATCCCCTATTTCAACCCTTTAGAGGTTGATTTTTGAAAAAATAAATAGCCTATGTTAGACCCAGTCACTTTTACTACTTTCATTCTAAATTTCATCTAAATCGGACCGGTAGATTAGCCGTGAAAGCGTGACAGACAAACACACAGACTTTCGCATTTATAATATAAGTATGGATATGGATTTTAGAACATATGTTAGGTGTTTAAAACATTTTTATAGACATAGATTAATACCATTAGATTAATACCATTTATGGCTTAAATAAACCACGTTATATTTCGTTCTTTGCAATCTACGATTTTAACAATAAAATTAGGTATTACAAGAAGTCGATCGGAGTATATACCATACAGGACTTTTATGGAGATATTGATATGTTCTTTAATATTGTAGTAGGTACATTGTTTTGTTTTATCATCTATGGTTTTCGCATAGCATTCGGTGAAAAACATTTTATTACTTTTTTTTACATCTTATGTTACATTATCCAAGTTTTAGTAATGATTCCGAATTGTTTCTGGAAATAATTATAGCATTTGTTACTCAGTGTAAATGTAGCTTTCAAGTGATGAAAGTTTTAGTAATTTAGGCGTAGTTAAATAAATATAACACAAACAGACAAAGTCACTGTCGCATTTATATTAATAGTAATAACTCAAAAACTACTGGTCAGATCTTAACTAAATTTAAAAGGGGCCATACAAGCGATATATGCTATCATATATAAATAAACCATTTAAATTATACTACTAAATAAAAAGATTTGAGATAAAGTACTTGAAAAGTACAATCTAATACAAAAGCTTGTACATTTTATGATGTCGGTTAAAAAGTACTACTCGGATTTTTAATAAATTTTAAATGCTACTAGACGGCAAATATTCGCTTTTGTATAAAAACAATTATCAAAATTGATTTACTAAGTAAAATGATATGCTGTAAAGTACGTAAACAAAAGATTCGGATTGAAAGCCTTCAACTTTCTCTGAAGTCGGTAAAACCTACTAGTCAAATCTTAACTAAATAAATGTAACCACACAGCAAGTATTAGCTTTCACATAAAAAAAGAATCATTGAAGTTGATCCACTCAGTAAGAAGCTATGCGGCATGATACGTAAAATAAAATTGAAATCGAAATGTAAATTTTCCACTTTTTATGAAGTTGGTAAAAAGTTACTTAGTAATATCTGACTGAAAAAATGGGATCACACTGCAACTACTTCCAGTATTTTAAAATAAGAGTCATCAAAATCGATCCACTCAGTAAAAAGTTCGGCGGTAACACACAAAAAATATATACAGCCGAATTGATAACCTCCTCCTTTAGGAAATCGCTTAAAAATAAAATCTTTTAGCAACAACTATAATTACAGCTTCACACTTTTTATCCCATAGCAGAGTAGTCAGAGGGAGCCTAGAGTGAAGACACTGTTCTTCGCTTTCCGCCTGAAATCGAGAAGTTAAAGTGGCGGAACGTAACGCCGCCCTTTGTCTTAGGTACCAGAGTGGAGACATAAAATGAATATAATATGTACTACTCATTCCCTCGATTGGGAATCGATTCTATTGCGCCTTGTCAATTATCAATACAATAAAATTATATATTGATCAATAATATCCTCGCCTGAAATTATTACAAATCACGATAAAAGAATTCAATATTAATGTAACACTATTTCTAACAAGCAGGCGATAACACAGTAACAAATGAACTTTAATTTTATAATTGCGAAAATGTATCAATTGTCTGTCTGTCAAACACAGGCTATATTTACTTTATCATATAAGTTTCATATAAATTTTAATTCCCTATTTCAACCTGTGCTGGTTGTAATTTCTTTTTTTATTTTTCTAAGCTACAATATACAAGTTTATTAAAAAAAAAATGTAATTTGTAGTATTATACTTTAATAGTTATAGTTTGTTCAAAATTTATATGCAGAATTTATACTAGGGTATTTAGATTTTTTTTATTTTTTATGTTTAAGCCGTCCTTATGCATCCCGCGGCAACCTTTATAATTAAATCAACACTTAGCATATGTTTATGGAATTTTAAAATGTGTTTGTATCTTGTGTTAGTGTATGGATTGTTAGTTGTCCTTAACAAAAAAAAAACAAAACAACCTGCAAAGTTTGAAATAGGGAATGAAAATTTACAAGACTCAATTGTGAAATGCGAAGCGGGCCATAGCGGTGAGAGCAATTCGGGGATACCGTACCGTGTCATGGACGGCGGCTACTCTCCTAGCGGGCGATCCGCCTTGGGAGTTGCAGGCGGAAGTGCTCGCTAGAGTACACGCATTCCGCGCAAGTGAGCGGTCGCGAGGCGAGCGACCATCGAGATCAACAGAGAACGAGAGATCAACAGAGAGTATCGTGCGGATCAGGAGAAGAGCGGACGAAGCCTTGATCTGGCGATGGAAGGAGGACTTGGGGTCCCCGGTAGAAGGCCTAGCGACGATGGAGGCGATCCATCCCCATCTAGTGCAGTGGGTCGACAGAAGGTTTGGGGTCCTGACGTTCAGACTGGTGCAGGTGTTAACGGGGCATGGTTGCTTCGGCAAATACCTGCACCAGATTGCACGTCGAGAGATGTCGCCGGCGTACCACGAGTGTCATGCGTCCGTTGATTCGGTGCATCACACTCTGGCCGTATGGCTGGTATGGCAGTATGCCTGTAGTAGGTAGGGACCTCTCATGAACCAATGTGGCGAGCGACATGCTGGATAGTGAGAGGAAGTGGTCTGCGATGATCTCTTTCTGCGAATCTGTCATCGCAATGAAGGAGGCAGCGAAGCGGATTCCCGAGTCCAGTACAAATATAGATCCGCTCCGTTGTCGGAGGCCAGGGAGTAGGAGAATGCGGTACGCGCATCTTCCACTTCCCTAACAACGAAAATAAGTTGTAATAAAGCGTATAAGAATTTCGACGCAGCGGATAGTAGAACGCATGGCTCAGTGGTGAGAGCGCCTGAACGGTATTCAGGAGGCGCGGGTTAGAATCCCGCTGCGTTCAAATTTTTATACGTTTTCTTTATATCACTTTTTCAATTTTCCTAAGTGTGGAATAACACTTTAAAAATGTTAAAAGGTACGATTATATTTAAAAAACTATTATTTTTGCACTCTCTTATAACAAGTAATAATATAGCAACTAATAAGTAAGAATAAGCGGTGTAGCTTCTTCCTAGTGTCCAAACTGGTCCCTCACAGCCTGCGTAGTTTTAAAAGTAGCTATATTTTTTTAAAACTATTTCAGCTAAGCTAACATACCCGTATTTTTCTATCGTCATTGCGTGTGAAATACCGCGGAAAAGCAGTTTGTAAATATCATCTAACGTATCAGCAACAAGTGCAGAATTTATATTTCGTAGAAATTAATTCTAAATGCTGATTCGCTTATACCATATTACTTTAACTATTTTAATAAGAATATAAGACAGACATAGAAATTGATATTATTCATTCGGTTAAACAAACGTTTAATAATTTCAATATGTTAGTAACAACTGCTCCAGATTATCTTAAAACAATGTAAAAAATCCTTATTTTAACGTAATCTCATCACTTATGTTTGTCGGAAATTAAGTACGGTGTGATAATAGATTTAACATCAATCGATATATTCACGGCCGCTCACTTTCAGCCCATAATAGACATTGCGTGTTGAGTGGCGGAACTCAACGCCGCGTTTTGTCTTTAGTACCAAGGCGAATAATTGAAAATAAATTTAATATAATAACTCTTCCGAGAGGAAATCGGACCCCACAACTATCGCATTTACAGTGAGATGCAACCGGACTGGTCATTAAGGTCTCTAGTATATTTGTCTTACTAATTAATCAAAATAATTAAATTTTGCTATGTAAAATAAAGATATGGTAAGAACTATCCTTCAGAAACACATGCATGCTATTTTATCAAGGAATAGTTTCACAAATATTCAAATATATACAAATTATATAATGCATGTATGAGGTAATATTAACAATATGATAATAAAAGATCCAATATAAGAACCTTATTTAATTCTTTTACACAAAGTATTCTTGACTTTTATCATTGCTATACCATTGTCACTAATAGTACCACCAAACACAACTACACATAGAGCAGAATCGTTTATGCTTTTCCAAATACTTGCAATCCAGTCATCTATTTTCTGCATAATCTTAATTTCATCATTGTCTGTGCAATTTAATTTCAAATGACCCATTACTAAGTTATATTCATTAACTGCTTTAGTAACTGATTTAATTACATCTTCCTCTTCATCCACAGTATTTAATTTTACTTTTTTTGTTTTGCATTTCTTTAATTGTACACTTAAGCTCTCTTTAGCTTGAGTTAAAAATGTGTGATAGTCACCAGTAATATTATCACATCCAACTACCAGGGATGTTTTCTTTTGTTCAATAATATGATTAAATATAGACATAGTCAATTGCGGTTGTACTGACATTTTGATCACATTTTCTTTATATTTTTGCCTGTTAGTATGAACAGCATCTCCAAATTCTATGCTTTTACTAAGCTTTAACTGAACTAACTTTAATGAAGCAAGAGAATCTTCTACAGAGCAATGACCATTATTACCACTCTGAATAATTTCATTAAGAAATTCTCTGGCCAAAACTTTTAGTTTAGGCTTTTTTAATCTTTCTCCAGTGAAATTATAAATCATACTTGTATCTATAACATAAGGATGCATCATTTTTAAAGCATGCAAATCTACATTTAAGGATTGACCAACTAAAATTGCATCAGGAGGCAAGAGTTCCCTTAGTTCTTGCTGTACATCTTCTAGTCTTTTACTTACATTTGATAATAGCGATTTGGTAATTCCTGAATATTTTGTTAAATAATCAACTATTTCATTGTATGGTTTGACAAGGGACTCATATACAGTTTCATATTTTTCATTTACTACTGACACTCGAGTAAGTTCAGAGCCTATATTGGTCATACACATTTCACAATCTAAACCAAACATTGGTGAAGATGCTGTGACAGGCTTGTATTCATCTTTTGTCATGACATATTCTCCATAAACATTTTTTAATTTACCTTTTAAAGGCACTGGATAGTTTTCTTCAATTAGTTGCCATGCAGAAAGTATCAATTGAGTTCTAGGAAATTTCTCATCAAGAATAACATTTTTTGAATTTTCAGGCATCCCATCATTTATAGGAAAAATAGCCCTCATCATAATCATTAAGTCTTTTCTGACTTCAAGAGCTAGATTCATACTTCCATATTTTTGGATGATACTATCTTTTTCAGTTTCTGAAAGGGGTACTAATGCTAACTCTTTCACTAAGGAGCCATTATATATTGAAGGTGTAAGAATCTCTACAAAATCATCAAATAATTTTGAAGTATTAATCATAATATTTTGATATTTTATCCAATGTTCTATAGATACACCTTCAATTATTAGACATGTGGTTTGACTTATGTGACTACATTTATCTATAACATACCAACGAGGTGGCTGTGTTAAATTCAGATTCCCCAATAAAGAATGTAGAAGTAAATGTTGTATATCTGTGAGTAATAATGGAATTCTATCATCATTTGGTATTCTTAAAGATGCCGTCTCTCCAGTGGCTTTTAAGCGGAAGTTTGGGTTATGCTTTTTCCTTGGTTTAGATCTATTTTCTGATGTACATTTTATATCTGCACATGCGTGACCTGAAAGTATATTAATAATTTAATAAATAAATATAGTAATATTATATAATAATAATTTTATATATGTCTCCTGATTTTATTACAAATTAAATATTACCTATTTTTCGCTTCTTATTGACAGGTTCATCGGAGCTGTCGATAGCACTCATATTTTAATATATTATTCAATTTTGAATCAAAAGGGTTATTTTAAGCAAATAAAACATAATATTGTTTTTAAATAAACATTATACTACAGTTATTACCGCAAGCACATTGTAGTAAAGTCAATTTCGACAAACATTTTATTTCAAAACACATTTCAATATTTGACATTTAGTAAATGTCAGAAACTAGGGATGTATGGTTATCGACAAACGTCGATGATAAGCATCGACATTTAGAAACATTGATAAGAACAATAGTTGAACATATACAACACAAATATCGATGGTGAATAAGCCATAACTTACTAAGCAAAAGTACATTACATAATAATTAACGTTAACATTTTATCTTTATATTAAACAAAGTATTTTTTTTTTGTATACGTTATGTACTAAGAATATTATTTTTTTGTTAGAGGGTACAGCTACCTATGGCTAGCTACGGGTAGTGGGGCACATAGTTACAATTCATTATGATCCTCAACCGTACATATAACATTTTGAAAGCATTGAAATTGTACATTTTTGATAATTTATCGTATAAGTAGAAATTTGAAACAATCGAACCTTCTAATTTTTTTAAAATGAAAATAACTTATAGTATTTTATAAATTAATTCTAATTTTATTTAAACAATCATATATAAATATTACTTGCATAAAAACATAATTAATATTTTCTTTGGGCATATATCACAATATATTATTTACCTTTAGAAAAGTAACAAACATTGTTATCAAAAAAAATCCTAGCAATAGAAAAATTTAACATTGTTATTTAGTTTGGGTCATAATATATTATAATTACTTTGTATTATTATTTTGTTTTCAATAAATCTGGGGTGCTATAACTTTGACACGCTTAGGCTGAATGATTACTGATCAAAGTCTAATGAAAATTTAGAAAAGAGAGAAACAAGGCCATACTAAAAATAATGACGAAGATTATTATGTAAACTCTTGCTCTCTCTCTTACTCTTATAATGAATCGTATACTACTAGCGCCAATAATAATATTACGTTTGCATTCATAACGTGAATAAACATTCATTTGCTTTGCTACACCTCTATTTCTTGCTGATTCGGTGAACTTATATTTGGTAACAGGATAATATACAATGGATTCTTTGCGTGAACAAGTTATGATAAATCAATTTGTACTTGCGGCTGGATGTGCACGAGAACAAGCTAAACAATTACTACAGGCTGCACATTGGCAATTTGAGGTATTTTTGTAAAATACATGTAAACAAACAATAAAATCATGAAATGGCTGCTCTTTCCTAGATAATTTGCTTAAATCATATAAATTTATTGACAATTGATTTCTAACATCAAGTATTAGTAGATATAATAACAAATTTACAATATTATTTTTGAGAGATGGTAAACGATCATTTACCTTGACCGTATCGAGAGCGTATACACTTTGATATTTGATAATAACAGCAAAATAAGCTCAGTTTACATATATATTCCCTAAAACAATGTATAATCGTAAAATCGGCATTGTTTCAACAGGTTAAAAGCCCTTAACAATATAAGATATTGTTAAGTATAAAAATATTTAGAAAATGCCTAAAAATAAATTCGCTTTTAACCTAATAATAATTTGTTGTCATTTTACTATTAAAGCCACAACATTAATTTTCTTTATAGTCTAACGTGATAAATTTATTTCTTAATTATCTCTATTGTCCCTCTTATCTATTTATTATTTATACATTTGTTTTCATTTCTTAGTCAATATGTAAAAACAACAGATACATAATATTTATATGGAGTGTTGAAGTATTTAGTGGTAATAATAATAACTTTATTAGTGAAATAGTAAAAATATTCATTAATATGTAAAAAATATATATTTTATATTGTTTAATTATAGTGTGGTGTATGTAGAAAGAAATTTATCCACTAGTGACCTGCGCACAGGTTTGTCTGAGTAAATTAAAGTTTCAGGCAATTTTGTATTACAGCAACATATTTTATAGCAACTTTGTCAACAAATTTTTATTGTAACTTTTTATGTATGACCTGATTAAAATAAAAAAAAAATGTTAAGGAAATATTACTATAATACAAGTAGCACAAACAGGCAGACATACAGAATAAAAATTAAATCATTTTTTTGGCTTCCATTACATTGTTAATTTTCATATATCTTCCATGTACAGACAGAGATCAATTACATTTCTATTATATGCATACATTATGATTTTTATTTTCTTACAGACAGCACTATCAATATTCTTCCAAGAAGTTGCAATTCCATCTGGTGCAAATGGCATAGCAGCACAACATTATCATCAGGTATAAATATTGCTTTAAACCATTAATTTTCATAATTTAATGTAAAGAGTGTAAAAAAAAGTCATCTACACTTTTTATTAAAATTATGAAATAGTTTTGGTTAAACTCTTTTTGTAACCAAAACATTTTTAAATTAATCAGGTAACATAAGTTTATGCTACCTATTTAATTTAAAAATGTTTACTAGTTAGTACACTATGAAAAAACCTTCTTCTTACTTTATAATTATTTGCATTACATAATAGATTTCAACTCTCAATAACAACATATTATCTCAATCATGCCACTCAATCAAAAACAATAATAAAGAAATCTTTATATAAAGAAGAATTTCATGTAAAATTTTTGAAACAAATTGATTTTAAAAGAAATTATATTTTATCTATCATTGGTTTCCAGCAATTGATGACACCCTGCAATACTCCAGCGACACCACCAAACTTTCCTGATGCTTTAGCTGCTTTCTCCCGGTTATCAACAACAGGCAGTCCAAACAATGCTGGAGGAGGAGTTACTGGGATGGCGCCTCCAGTGTCTCCTCTAGCGACTCATCCACCACAGATGCAAAATACATTTGCTAACACTCCAAACCCACAATCAAATTACACACCACTTTCCTGCTCAACTGCGGTGAGATAACATGGACTTGTGCAATACTAAAGTTAAATAGATTTTATATTGATTTCTTTTCCTATATGTATGTATATTGAAGAAAATTGCATTTTGTTTTTTGAAAATGTAGCTTTACAAAACAGTGATGTGTTACACCCTTCAATGCCATTATGATTATCATGTACTTAATAATTTAATTTGTTTAATCAAATAACTGTAACTGCTTGACACTTTTCTCTACAGCAGGTCAGCGAGAATCTGCTGAAAAAACACTGGCTTTCCAGTTTCTAACAGAATTCGAATTATTCTCAACTCCACGCTTTATCTTATGCACCATGAAATGAAAATAATTGATCATTCCATCAAGTGTGAATCGTATTCTATAAAGTAATCTAAAATAATCTCGATTACCATCATACACTGTCCCACTGCACCAAAATAGATGATAACAATGACTAATATCTAGAAAAACTAAAAACTATATTGAATTAAATACATGTGTTTATTTTTTCTTAATTTCAGATCTGCAGAGAACATATGCCAAGATAAGCAGAAAACTTAGGCTAGACTCGTCTATAATTTATTTTTCTAATGGTGCGCAATATGAGCTGTGGATATGTGAATATTATTTCTGACACCCCACTGCAGCTTCAGTTTGCTGGACAATATACGGGGTGCTATAGTCAATCATGTTAAACATTAAATATTCTCACTGTTCATATAGTGGTTTCTAAAACAAATTGCACTATAGAATAATAATTATTATGTTACAGTTTTTGATACCCGTGGAAATCTATCACTGTGATTATAAAATTTGGTATCATAACTTTGTAGTGGTAAAATAATAGTTATGGCTGTATGGTAACTATAAATAATGAAATTTTTGTTGTTTTTTTTTTTTGGTTAGTTATATCATATACATTTGTATACACTATTTACTAAGCTAATATCAATTTAAATCAAGGTTTCCCATTTTATAATATATTCTGCAATATTATACAGCTTCATAAAAGACAATATTATGAAAATAATAATAAAAGTGATTAATTAAGACAAAATATTCACATCATTTTTTGCAACTTAATACTTATAATTAAAAATAAATAAGGTAAATCGTAAATATCTTTGTGTTTATTTCTTGTCACAACCCTAACCTTAGTTTATTCTAAATTGTATTTTGTATAGAAATGCTTTGTGGAGTTTCAATCTGTTTTTCATTTTTTATATTTCTTTAAAGGTATGCACGACAATTGTAAGTTTTAAATAATTTCAGTAATATTAAGTGTTTGAGAAATTCCCATTGTCTAACTCATCTTCATTTTTAGAAAGTTCTGATAAACTTTTCAAGACGTCTGTTGTGCTCATCTCATGAAAGTTATCATATTCCAAGTCTTCAACGCTCTCTATCGGTGTTAGCATGTTAGAGTGCTTACTTTTTTTGTAAATTAACTGAAAAATAATACATAAGTATATTCATTTACGGAAGTGATCATATTTTTATTAATAGTGTTAGTTTCACGTTTATTATTATATTATTTTTAAACTCTAGACAATACTTCGAGTTCGTTTAAATTTAGGACGTTGCGTGTAAAATGTCGAAACTCAACATAACGCAAACGCAACATCAATTGTACAAGAACAGAGAAAAATAATGTAAACTTGAAATGTAAATTATTTGAAATATATATTAAACTTGAAATAAAGGTTTGAACCCACAAACATCGATGTACTGGAGAACATATCGGTCTGAAGGAAACGTGGTTGTGTACTGTCCATTATGACGACATAGTATCTTCTTCCTGGCCCTGCCGGCTTAGGCTCTAAGAGGGAATTCCGTTTCCCGGAGCCTCAGTCCCCTTGACTAGGCTTGGACCAACCGCCCATTCTTGGAAACTGTCGTCGGTTTTTTCTCTTTTTACCACTGTAGTCCACGAACCACCTTCCTCTTCTCTACCTTCAGATGTGTTGACTAGAGTTACCGTAGAGGCCCTGGCTTCGGGTTCTGGGAGAGGATTAGACAATGGCGCACTATCTTTCTCCATTGAAGATACACATAGTGCATCTTTACGCGTCTTTTTACGCCTCGGTCTCCGTCTCGTATCGACATCTGCCTCCATCTCTGCACATGTCGATGGTTCAAACACTCTTACAAAGCTCTGCTATTCCCGAGATGCCGTTCTCGTATCTGATGCTGATGGGGGCCTCATTCAACGGCAAAAGACGTTCTTCAATCCCCACAGAATAAATAATAGATCGCTACAGTTCTTCCAATACATTTTCATCGACACTGAGCGACTCTTAGTTCTTGTACGTCTTTGTTATGAGAACGTAGCTCAGTCCGCAATTTTTCTACTTTCTAAGTAAGCCGTCGGTTTTTCTCTCGAGCCCGGCGAACTTCTGAAGTTTACGCACGTAACACGGTTACATTCAGACTATGTTAAGACGGCCTCTTTTGCACTAATATGCATACAAAATTTTGAATAAATAAACGATTACCTTTTTTATACAATATAAGTGTTATTAAATCATAAATATACTATCTGCCCATGAGTAGCGGATAAGCTCTCAGAACGTCGCCTGAGACCGTATGGCCACGTTGCGCACCGACCTGAGAACTATGTCAGAAGCATTTCCCTTTAGATATATGTCGTTCTCTTGACGTCCAAGTAGCTATGGCTGGATATCGTGAAGCAGGACATCAGAGCAAGGACAATGAGCTTAGCATTGGGGATGTAGCAGTTCGGGAAAAGCGGTGTAGATGAAGTCCGGGGCAGACCCTGACTAGGCTGGGATGATGCCAGGTAGAAGAAAATTAAATCATAAATCTACGTAAAATAATGAACTTTTTATAATACCTTATAAAATTGGGGTTTTTCATAAATCCAAACCAAAAGTAACGAAGATACCACTATAACTAGAATAAAAAGCAGCAAATTAGAAGTGTACGTATAGGCATCTACAAATATACTACACCAGTTTATATTTTTGTTTTTCATAATTGAAGTCAGGGCAATGCTGAACTTAAATACATAATAATTATAACGTGACACCTACGACTTTTAAACTGAGCTAATCATTTTTTTTATTCTTCTCCGCTTTGTCATTTGCTGATGTTGTCTTAAAATATTTTCCAAGAAGTATTAATAAGAAATTAAGCTACTCATAATATGCTAAGTAGTATTGTTATATAACTGAAAATGTTTTCATGTTTTGAAATAAAACGAATGTGCCATCATAGGTAATGTCAATAAAAGAAGCACCTCTACCTCAGTTATTAAATACGACATGGAAATATTGATGTAACACACAATTAACAAATGATAAACATCCCTTAATAATGATGAAAATAAGAGTAAATCACTCGATGTATAAAGTTGCAATAAACACTGGGCGACCAGCTTATAGTTCTTACAATCATTATAAAGTCCAAAGATTTAGTATCGCGTTCTTAAACTAGTAAACATGTAAATATTAGTTCAGGCACGCTGCATTGACATTTGATCGCTGCGCAAAAGTGCTTTCAAGCAATATAACGAAGTGTTTAACTGTAATTTATACACATATACAGTACAATTTCTATAACTCAAATCTCATTAAGTCGTAATCTTTGATAAATCGAAAATAAAAACCTTTTCCTTCTGCTCAACACATAATTACGCAGTATCTCGAATTAGTTAGGATTAGTAACTTGAACATAATGTATTTCACTTCGGTGTATTAATAGTAAATTTTAATTATTACTCTATAAATCAAATTCCTAATAAAAATATCTTGGGATTCTCCAAACTTATAGCAATAAAATACAAAACCGAATATACGAGGCCCTTAATCTGATGATTTTTGTGTTGAAATTTGATCAATTAAATTCTTCATGTCTCGAAATCCTTGTCGTCCTTGTCGAAAACTTATTTCGGATTTTCCGCATTTTCCTTGACATTCGAGTTATCGAGATTTTACTGTATATTATAATAGGCTTGTGATTTGATTCTATCATTATTTTTTTAAATATTTAGTGAAAAAAAGACGAACTTTTTGGTACGTATGTACGTACGTACGTACCTACATTTGAGGTCATATGAATATAGTAGCGTATTGGGAGTTTTTTATAAAGCAAATTTCATAACTAGTAAATTTAAAATATTATTTCTCTTTGGAAAGAGATTAAAAATACCTGTACTTAATAAATAGACATTCAGCATGTCTGTGCTATTAGGTAGGTATAGTTTTAAATATGATTTCAACAAAAAAGAAAAATAAATGTGTAAAAAAAATAAAATAAATGTCCCAAGATAAAATTTAAATAATTTAAAGCTTCATTCGTTTATCTTAACAGATTTAAATCTATCTATAAACATGTGTGTATCGCACAACTTTATAGTTCGTGGAAACGGCGAGGATATTATTCATACTATTTGTCTAGTTGCCATATTCATTCACACGGCGTCGAGCAGTTAGTCAAACAGCAAAAATCACGGTTTATTGTTTATTTAAAAAAATTGTGGTATCATCTGTATCAGAAAGTAGACCAAGAGTTAAAATAGTGGATTTATTATCTACATATTATGTGCAAGAAACATTTACATATTTGAAATTTATATTAACACCAGTATTTGATAACAAATGACTTATTAACGAAATTGTAACATTTTTTCTCACGTTAAATGAAAATTTACAGGTTTAATATATGTAACCAATTTTTATAAAATATTAGTATACACAATTTTACACAATTGGTCGACGTCTAACATTCATTTTTAATCTGTAATATTTTATTGTTAAATGTATTGTTACAAAAAATAATAATCCTTCAATAAAGTAAACTTTTATTTATTTTAAATCCAATATGTAATTGAAAAAAAAATGTGACAAATAATTAATTATTCACTTTAACTATTTTTCTGTGGGTACATTATTTAATACAAAAGAATACAATAAAACACTATTTCATACAAAATAGTCATAAAGAAATACTTTAAACTAACCACAGATACTGTTTCACTTTTAGAATAAAACATATATAGACCTCCCATATAAAACTTATTAAGAATGCAGAAAAACAAATTACATTGCCCATATATATCTATAAGTAATGAGTTATTTTTCCAAAAAAATATACTTTAATAAATGGTTAACATTAGCTTTTACTTTTTAAATGATATTGCTTCAAAATTAGGTCATTTTTGTTAATTCATAAAATAATTATTCTCATGTTGAAATATTCTTAAAATAGAGGAAGTATACATTTCTATTATTATGTGCAAATAAATTCACAACAATACAACGATAAAACAAGTAATAGTCTATTTTCTTAGACATCAGATAAATCTGATGTCATGTGTAATCAGATGTCTGATACATTATGTTTCTTCATACTTAACTGTATTAGAAATACAACATTACCATAAAATATTTTCCTGACACTTTTTGCATTCATATTTTTTTATTTAATACACAAACTTTATCCTAATTTTGGAAACTAAAAAAAAACAAACAATAAAATTGTAATTCAACACATTACAATCATAGAACAAAGACTTTACAATAATAGAATAATTTTGTCGTATTTTGACTAAGCAATACCATATTTATTGATGTATTTATTCACATAAATAAATCTAATATTTTTATAAAGGTATTTATTTATATAATTCTTTTAATAGATCATAAACCATCCATAAAATTTATAAACAACTTTAAGTGCAAATACTTTATAAAATAAATCAAAAAATGAATCAATATTCTAAGTTTTCTAATGCTTGAAAATCTGTCTGTTTTATGATCATAATGCATATTTTGAGTTGGAAAAGTATTACATACATAAAAAAACATTTTGATTCCAAGTACTAAGAGTAATAAAATGGACCACTGAATTATTATCACTTAACTATTAAAATATATAACATTAAATATACATCATTTCAGCCATAGAGGACATCTTTTTTGGTATGTGTACTAGTGTTTCAAAATAACTAGCTAATTCATCAATAGTTACATCACACGGTGGATTTAACGCCTGCTGTGAGCACGATCCTGTAGAACTTCTCTCTGATGAATCTTTTGATTGTTTTTCATTTATATCATCACACTTCCACCATTTGGCACAATCATTTACTTTATTCACTCTATTTTCACTTCGATCAGATGATATACTTAATTGATTGCAATTATCAACCAATGAACACAATGGATCAGAGTTCAAAGTTTGTGACACTTTAATTTCTATTAAGTCCTTATTAAACAGTTGGCATTCATTTTTGATGTTAGGTTTTTTGAATGTCGGAGATAATTTTAGGATAGGTTCTTTTAAGAGTCGGTTATGTTTTTTTTTGCTGATTGCATTATTTTTTTTCTTTTGTAACAAACACATACATTTTTGAGTATGAAGTGATGATTTAATGCCATGATTTTTTCTTTGTAAAGGATTCAAAAAGGGATTTTCTTCTTTTATATTTTTTATAACTTTATTTGGTTCAATTTCCAATCTCCCCATTCCAACTCTCAGTAATATGTCTTCTTCAGCCATTATTAAAATCTTAAAACAATAAAAAGTTTTATTATTTAATGATATTAACTTGATTCAATTGAGTTATTTACCATTGACATTTGTATAATAATGATTTCATTAAATTATCCAGCTAATAAATAAAATAAGCAGATTAGATTATATTTCTGTTATATTCATCAATTTTGGAAACTTGACGGACTAACTATCTATTAAATTTATTTGTTTTCTGCATTTATTAAATAACAAAATACAGAAACAATGACTTGCCAAAGGATTTGCGAATGCTAGATAATGTGTTACGATTACTTGTTAGTTCTATGCATATGATTATATACTTGCTCAGATCTGAATCATTTATAATATGTTTACGGTCTTCCAAACTTCAAGATCATTTAAAAATCACATCACATGAAACTTAATAAACAACATTCTAATATTTTCACAATTCACATTATTCATACTTCATTGTATATCGTAAATTGTAATCATAAAATACAGATTATAAAATATAGATAAAAAACTGACTAGAGACGGTAGACATTTTCTTGTCGGTAGGTATAATATATAATTAAAATATTTCAATCTTTTAACTATGATACATGTTAAATATAACGAAAAGCGAAAAGCATGGAAAAATATAACTTTAAAAACCATCCACGGCAAAACGTTGTTAGGGCTACATGCTGCACACAAATAAAGCATTCAGACTTGTTATCTGTTCAAATTTAATACAATTACTTTTTTATCAGGTATCACAGAAATCATTAAACTAAAGAATATTCACGAACGGGCTCTGACCGGAATCTGTAATTGTTGTATGTGTTGGCAGTTGTCAATGTCACTTACCAAATCCAATTAACAGACATATATTTCGTCTGTGTACGTTCTGTGTTACGAGTTTACTGCGGTAGACGACAGTTAGTATTGATTTTCGCGTAATTGATAATGGAACCGAATCCTGTAATTATTGCTGCTACAGCAAAACAAACGGCATCGGTATGATACATTTATTATAAATCATTTAAATTTTACGCACATTGAGAATAGTACTTAAAAGTATTTTTTACTGTTACAGCTGATATTTTTACATGGGCTTGGTGATACAGGGTAAGTGCTTGTGATAACACATAATTTTTATTATTTACTGTAATATCTATAATTATATTTTATTATTCTCTATGCTCATAGACATGGCTGGGCCAGCACAATTGCTGCTATTAGAGGATCCCACGTCAAAGTGATATGTCCGACCGCATCCACTATGCCAGTGACCCTGAATGCTGGATTTCGAATGCCTTCCTGGTTTGATTTAAGAACATTAGATGCAACAGCCCCAGAGGATGAAGAGGGCATTGTTAGAGCCACAAATCTTGTTCATGGGCTAATCGCAGATGAAGTCAAAGTAAATGTTAAAAATATTTTTTCCTTTTTTTATTTTGCTACTAGCTAACATTTTGTGCTACCAGTAATCTTGTATTTGAATTATAATAGGTTGAAATCTGTACATTATATATAAATATATGTATAATGTGGAATGTGGAATATTGATATTTTGTAAATATTGAACTAATTATTTCATTTCTTTTAATATTTTTATTTTTTAGGGGGGTATTCCTGCCAGTCGAATTTTATTAGGTGGATTTTCTCAAGGAGGTGCTTTAGCTTTACATGCTGCTCTTACATATCCTGAACCACTGGCTGGAGTCATGTCATTATCGTGCTGGCTACCAAGACATGCTCATTTTCCAGATGTTGTTAAAGCACCAAAGGATCTACCAGTAAGTAAATTATAATTTTCAATAACATCAATATATATTTTGCTTTTATTCCTAAATAAAACTGAACATTTATAAAAAATAAACATTTTGGATGGAATATTTTTAATTTTATTACTATTCATTGTATTTGTTAATTTTTTAAAATCAATTTTAATTATGATCCTTAAAGTTTAACTTAACATATCGGCTTTTTTCAAGCATTGTTTATTTTATATAATTATGTCCAATATAATTGCTACTTTTAATGTTTCAAATATATTTTAATAAATTAAAATTTATTTAAATGTACTGGAATTAGTGTCCGACCGAAGGTTCGGTTTCGGTTTCGGTTTCGGCAAAAATTGTAGTTTCGGCCGTAGTTTCGGTTTCGGCAAAAAAACTGCCGAACCTTCGGCAATGCCGAAACTACTCGCACTTGAGGTGCTCATGAATTTTCACGTCGCTTAGATACTTGTGAGTGTTGTTATAGCTTGTGAATCTAATCTTAAGATATAGTAAACGATTTTAATATATTATAAATTATAAATTAATGACGTGAATATTATGAATTGCTGACGACAGATTAAATGAACAATCCCTGTTAGTCTGTAACCAAACTGTGTGTCGGTTCGTGGTTCCTTTCAAGAGGCGAATACCTATAAATTTTGCGAACCCTGGGCTAGTTACTATATTCGATGCTTCTGATGCTTGATTTTTGAAAAAATAAGTAGCCTATGTTAGACCTAATAACTTTTACTACTTTCATTCTAAATTTCATCCAAATCGGACTGGTAGATTAGCCGTGAAAGCATGACAGACAAACACACAAACTTTCGCATTTATAATATAAGTATGGATAAATATATATCAAATGTAAATCTTATCATAAATTAGCACATAAATTTCCTTGCAAGAAATGCATAGTTAAGTAAAAGGTTTTCATTTATGTGAAAAAAATACCTATTTACCAAGTGTTGCCAGTCTTAAGTGGAGACTGAGGGTCTTGGTAACCCACAGGTTACTGGGCTCAAAAAGCCTCTATGTAAATCCCTAGGAGCCTTGGGCAAAGAGACATGGCGTAGGTCTCTAGTACTTACTATTTTTTTATTATTCCTAAAAGGGGGCAAACTAATAGAAAGACCGTCGTTTCATAAGTGTCTGTTTTCGCTCATGGACATCTACAACTTCCCACTGAAGGAGTGGAAATATTTAATATTTCCTTTTTATTAGCTCTGGTGTTGGGGCAAAGGCGCGGCGTTAAGTACCGCCACTTAACACGCAATGCCTCCGAATTTGGCGGAAAGTGGGGAACGGAGTGTCTTAACACTAGGTTTCCTCTGCCTCCCCTGCTGTGTGCGTATGTGTATAAAAATGAACATAATAAAATATAGTTAAAAACAAAAAATAATATAATAAAATCAACGTAATTAAAGTAATTTTTAAAGACTAAAAAATGTACATTTTTTACGTATTATACAAATTTTAAGACGTCATCAGCAGTTTCGGTTTCGGTTTCGGTTTCGGCCGAAACTGAAGTCAGAACCGAAGGTTCGGTTTCGGTTTCGGTTTCGGCTGAAAATCCAGTTTCGGTCGGACACTAATAGTAATGTATTTAAATTTATTGAAATTGGTTTGATTTAGGTATTTATGTGCATACAATAATGTGATTATCATATGATTTCACTGAGCAACATGCTATATCTTTATCATGTTAGAAAAGAATGTAAAAGTTTTATTTATATTTACCTGTCAGTCTAAATTGAAAAGGTTGAATGTTAATTAAGATGAAATAATAAATTAGTAAATCACAAGATGTTTCATAAAATATTTCATATTATTGCTACTCTTCCTGTATATGCTTGACTTACTGTATTTACCTTGTGATATGTCATTTTTCACTTTAAGCAGGGTAGCTAGAGAAAAGCTAGTGTCAAGGCTATTGAGTTATTAAATGTAAAGTTGGGTTGTGTGTGTGTGTCACAAGTTGTGTTTTGACTTTGATAATTTCCTTAGAAGACAAACCAACCCACTACTGTGTATTTAAGAACAGTCGTTTTCACACCAGTCACAATGGCCTCTACATTAAATTACAATGGTTTTTAGTTGGAGAAGATATATATATATATAGTGAAGCAAATCAGTATTAAAGGAAAAAATTGTGTAAATAAAGATTTGCATTGATCAAAATTGGCACTCCAAAGTACACAGTAATTATTGTTATGTATCGTTTTTTTACTTTGTTAATATGTTAGTTAAAATTTCCGTGAAATAATATATTTCATGTTTTTTTATTAACAATCAATATATATCACATCACCGTTATTATAGTTTACTTTTCCAATTAGCTTCTGACCCTAAGTTATAATAACATCTTTTATGGCAGAGATATTAAACTTTATTTACTATTTTTATTTTCTGGAGATAATAGTTTAATATTGTAAAATTTCAATAACAAAAACTTCCAAAACACTCTTACTGTCATTTTGTACTTCTAGACAGGGTTTTACTCACTGCATCAAGTTATTTACTCGTGAGCTAGTTAGACAGATCGTAGCGCAAAACGCTAGGGTCCCTACATACTTATTTTACCTCATCTTCTATCATATAACTTTTTATAACCGCCCACCGGGCGGGATCCTCACGCTTTCTACGTCTTCCAATATCGATACTGTCTTTCATCCATATGTAGTGTCAACCGAGGTCTACCTCCATTTCTTTCAACGCTCACTTTTGTGTTCTTTCCGTTAATTCACCACTTATCCTCTCGACATACCCAAACCACCTGTGCACATTCTTCATTTTTATCGTTATATTCAGTCTTCATTTAAGGTGAATCCTTCGAAAAGATCGCTTTACGTAATGCAGGAAATTAATACATCTTTTAAAAGAATCGTGATTCTTCTAAATAATATCCAAAAGAATCGAAAATCACGTTTATTATTTTCTACAATAATTTATCGAAGATTAGTATTTGTAGTCTTATCTTAAAATGTGTTACATAAAATGTTACGTTATCATCTAATGAATTTTAAAACGTAATGTAATACTAGCTTTGCATATTCGAAAGGGCATTGTTATTATGTAAATTGCATGCTATTTTAATTCATTATTATATTAACATAACAAAAGAAGGGCAATCATAGAGATTGATGCCCCCAGCCATGTGCATATTTAGTAAATAAATATCCAATTTTTATATACAATGACATATTTTTCACATCATGTTTATTGAGGCCGTCGTAACGCAGTGGGACAGTAGTCTCACCGCTGTTGCAATGGTTGTGGGCTCGATTCCCACTTCTTGGATGATTATATTTAAATTTTCATTTCTTTGCTCTGCTACCTAAGACAAAGCGCGGCGTTGAGTTCTGCTACTTATTATGTAATGTCTCGACGGAGTGTCTTGTCATTAGGTCCTCTCTGACTGTGCGAAAAAAACAGCTCTTTTGTCCAGTATTTACAAAATTAGACCGTGCCTACCGTCGATAGGCACTTGTTTTGCGCATTGATAACAAATACAAGCTTCGTATAAAGCTAATCTATTTAAAAAAAGATCACGATATTATTTTTGATATGATAAATGGTACGTACATACTAATTACTATATTTTCAGTTTGTTTTGCCGACATCTTTTATATTTGTAGAGACTTTTACGATTTTACATCATTGCACACGGCAAGGCAGAATAGAAACAAGGAAATTGCGTGTTAAACGGCGCAACTCAACGCCGTTGCCGCGCTCGACTGGAAATCGAAGCAACAGAACTGAACCAGTCGCGTTTACAGTCACACTTTGTGTCTCTGCGCCACGACTGGTTTCAATATAGCTAATAGAGAAAAATCGAATCGTTTTTTTTATGTTGTATGGAGAAAACTGTACAATGACATTACAGTGAATTTGTTTTCTTTCAGATTTTCCAAGCACATGGAGACTGTGACCCTGTTGTGCCCTTCAAGTGGGGCCAAATGACGGCATCGTTTTTGAAGACCTTCATGAAAAACATTGAA
>JAHESG010000148.1:0-24978 GCA_019049465.1 Dryas iulia moderata | reverse complement strand
GAAAATTTATTCAGGCGCTTAATATTTCTTTTTTTATCCATCTAATCGCTACCTGTACATGGAGGTTACGTGGGAAAAACATAATTGGGGGTATTTATCAATATAATAGAACCCAAAACAATGATTGTATGTTTATTAACTGATTGTTAACTGATTTTATAAATGGATTAACCGATTTAAATGCAGTTTTGACTTATTTATTTTTATAGTTTTGACTTATTTATTGTATGTATTTTAGTCAAGTTTCCTTAACGTTTACTCTACTTTATTACAGTTCATAAATAAAAAAAATTGCAACATGTAACGATAAATAAAAATGTTTTTTTTTAATTACTCAATCCAATAATAATATAAAATACTATGTTATTTAATAGTATTAGAAAAGTAAAAATAATAAAATATATACTTAAATATTTTTATAAAATGCAGTGCTGGCAGTATGAGTTACTGGCCAATTATAATTTATGAAAATTAAAAAAAGAAAGGGGTAGGTTGGGAAGCTTGATGTGAGCGTGACTTGTCAAAAAGTGACACTGAGTATATTGATATTAAATTACGAACAATATAAACTTAATACGAGAAAGTGTATAATTAGTAAATTGAACGTTTAAAACACAAGGGAATTAAAATATAATTGTTTTTTTTTTTAATATAAGTATGATGCTTTAAAAGTTATATGAACATATTGTATAGTGTGAAATTAAGAAGAACATAAATATCTATAGGCACTACTTGTATAGGTGCCTCTACTCATGTTATCCAGTTTTGTAGGAAAAAATGCATCTGAAAAATGGAGGCTGATCGGAGAACTCAGCTGGGTGGGCAGCGCTTCACACGCTACGTAAACGTCGCTTATACCGTAATGCCTGAAGACTGAATGTGATAAGAAGAGGAGCGGGTCTTCAACCAATACGTGCTTCTTATTATGAACGTCATGAATAAATTTAGAGTCGCCACACGTGCTATGAATGGCAGCTATGCTGGGAGTTCATTTAAAGGATAAAATTAAAAATGAGGTTATTCGGAAAAGAACCGGAATAACTGTCATAGCTCGCAAAAATAGGACGTTGATGGCACTTGGAGCAAGTCTTGGAGTGGAGACCGCGGATCAGCAAATGTAGCGTAGAAAGAAGGTTGAACAAGAAAGAAGGATTTGGTTAGAAGAGGAAATCGCGGAACCGGAACCTTTGGCGTACCCTGCTGAGGCCTACTTCAAGCAGTGGACATGAAAAAGGGTAATTTGATTAATTGATTGATACATGTCATACCTCACGGCTGTCAACGTTCATTGACCATTATGTTTACGGATAACCGATATCGGGCCATATCCTGTATTGCTTGGCATCACTGAGGCTGATGCATTTGGCTTAAATGAACTGTTGATGTGTTGTATCGCGTCTGATGTTGTCTCGCTTTGCGTAAACGATACTTGTACGGCATCGGTCGTTGGTATAAATTGCAAACATGCGACTGATGGGTTCGGAGAGTTTATCAGACAATCTTGCATTGTTAAGTAATACTTTTTCTTTTTTTGGATAATTTGTGACATACGACTATGGTGGATACGTATACGAGGATAAAGCAAAGTAATAACTGATGTCAGAAACATTTGACTGATTTTAAATGTCGGTTTTGACAAACGAATGCTATGAACATAGACAGTTTATGTCTATATTTGTGTGTTTATAAAATTTTCTGATGGCTAATTATGGATTAACCAATATTGATGATGGATATGATGATGGATGGATAAATAAATTTAATACTTTCTGATAACAAATTTATAACTGAAAAGTATTTATTACCTCTTTATGGCTTATTATATGAATTAAATATATATATAAAAAAATCTTGAATTTGTTTGCTATGAATTTCAAAATTAGCTTCACAGTTGGACAAAATTTAATAACATTTAACAATTAAATTCTAATATTCCATGATTTGTTTGTGCGAAAATCACAAATAGCAATTAATACTTTGTTAATTGTAGTATATAAATAAACAATTTGCAGCTAATAGTGATTTTTTGTGATTTCCCCATATTTAATTGTTAATTGCAATTAAATTTTGCCCAATACGATTAACGAGTACAACAGTAAAGTGACCCAATCACGTGACATCATAAGCTGTAATATGATTTATTAACGTGTAGTTTACGCAAGCGAAGTCGCGAGTAGTTCAGTAAAGTTTAAGTAAAAATTAAATTTACATATATTTGACTATAGTACTATTAGATGAATATCTTGTCATTGGAGCCTCTGGATTTTCCAATGACAATATACTAAGTTCAATCCAAGGTAACGTAAAGGTGCGTTTAACTTTTTCTTTACAAATATTGGTTTAACCATTGGTTTTTTATCAACCAATCATTGGTAATTTTCTATGAATGTAATTTTATAACTCGTTCTTGACTTGCTTTCTACGCAGCGTAACTGACAGCTGTATAGTAATTAAATAAGTACATAATTATCTACTACGTCTACAACGTATTGCTTATTAATTGCATACCAAATATTGTTTTTAGCTTCGCGTTTTTCTCCCCCATAACAATATGGTAGAGAGAACCTAGTGTCAAGTCACTCTGTTCTTCAGTTTTCGCCCGAAATTGAATTTTTGGATCCAAATGCTTTGCTGTCTTAGATTGGCGATGAAATAATTTATATAACATTTTCAAAAAACAATAATTTTAACCTAGCGGGATTCGGACCAGTGCCTCTTGGAAACCGTTTAGATGCTCTGCCAGCTAAGCAATGTGTTCTACTACCGGCGGCATTGACATCTTTATATGCTTATTACAACTTATGTTTGATTTTAACATGTCTATAGCGAGGTTTTTACAAATTTCTACTACCCAAAAATTATTCTACGGAAAATCGCTTAACAAAACAGAATGTTATTTATTAAATGTTTTTAACATTTTTGAAGCAGCAAACAAGACATGTCGCGCACTGTCGAAATTCTGATTCGAGTTGATCGTATTTTTGTTCTTAGCATCTCATTCGAACTTAACGCCGGGTTTTGCTTGCTTTATTAAATATTTCCACTTTTCGAGTGAAACACAACCAGTCATTTACAGTCACACGTTTGTGCCACTGCGCCACGACTGGCCCCACCAAAAAATAAGTTGTGATAAACATATAATAATTTCGACACATGCGGTAGTAAAACGCATGACAGTTGAACAGTTTCGTCGTTTCCAACCCACTCCAGGTTCGAATACCACTGCGTTCAAATTTTTATAATTTCTAAATTGTTTTTCATTTTCCTAAGTGTGCAAGTATTTGTAAAATAAAAAAATGTTCGAGCTGGAATCGAAGTCGTTTTTTCAGTCAAGCGTCGTCGCAGTGCGCCTGCGATAGCTTCAAAATGTTAATTTAATAACGATGCTTTTGCATGCGTACAATTAAATGCTACTAAAATAGGTTGGTAAAGGAAATAAAAGACGTTATATATTTTATATTGAGGTGTAAGTTTATTCGCATAACAATGTTTCATACAAATTTCCTCGTTTTGTACACACCTTTTCGTTTGTTTTGTAGTTATCTTTTATAAAAGTTGACTCTAAAATTTCAACATATCATCTGTTCCCTATATCTAGTTCGCTTCACCACTTTTAAATCATACATTAAGGATTCACTAAGGCAAAATATTGGTAGAACAATAAATGTCAATAACTTTGGACAAATAAAATAAAGAAGTATTACAAAAGTTTTCCATAAAATCGGAATGGGATCTTATCTTTTAAATCAGCCTTCCTGTATCATTCGCCGTGGCACTACAGCAATGGGGAGCAGAAAGCAGCTCGACGGCGCAGTCTTGCCCAACGTGAACACCTATTATTGTCCGCCAAGAAAAATTCTATACCTAATTACAAGTTTCTATAGAAACGTCTAATTCTCGTGATAAAGTGTAAAACGATTACAGAAATCGCTCGATTTACTTAGTGTTGCCATCATATGTAACACGTAAAAGAATTTGTATAAAAAATCATTTGTGATAGAATTTTCCGTGGTTTCGTTGGTGTTGACTGTGGACAAGACTGCGCGTCGCAGGGAGCCGGCGCCGCCTTGAGCGAGCTCCGGTAGTCGAATACAATAGTTCTAATGGACATTGCACAAATCACACTGGTATCAGTGGACTGGCCACGAGGCTGCCAGTTACACCTAAGAAAATTCGTCACTAAATAACAACTAAATCACTTTAAAATCAATTCAAAATGTACATTATTCATCTTATCCGAGTAAACAAATCTAATCTGCTACAAAAAATTAGCAAATTTAAATACAAATGTTACCTAGTCCGTCTATATAAAATTAATCACTTAAGTATTAGAAAACATAATAGTGAGAGTGGACCCGCCGTGGGGCCACTTGTGATACAAGTATGTATTATGCTTCCCGTGTACATTCAACGAATGAACAGCGATTGATATTGCGTTGACACATTATAAACTAAAAAAATGACTGTACAATCAATATTTTATATGTAAATATTTGTACATATTGCACTCTGAAGTAACAAAAAAAATATTAGATATATCTGTCGAAACGAAGTAAAATTCTATACGCAGAACGAAATTATAAGTAAAGTAAAATACAAGACCAATGTAATTAAATCAATCACAATGTTCGTAACTCGTATAATAGTCTAAGTCCCTACGGCTTACAAAGCTTAGAAACGATAAATACAGAGGTAATTTACAAAAAAATATATATATAATTCTACCCAAATAATATAAAAATAACAACAGCCATCTGTACTTTCTTAGATGAATAAAATTAAACATATGTCAAACATATGACAATAAAATCTAAAGGTATTTATGTACAAAGTTAAATGGACACGCGCACGCGTGCGATAGACTGGACGTGCCACGTTGGTCACTCACCGCACTCGATCCGATACTAACTAAACGGAGTAAGGCAAAAACGCAAACAAGTAACCCGATATCTCACTGCCGACCGAGCAACCGTCGCTCTTTGTAACGCGATAACCACTCACAACATGCATGCCGTCATGTAGACAGTAACTCTTTGAAACTGCAGGATAAATAATGCGAAACGTACAGCCGCCAAGTGGAAACAGCGGCGCTAGTCGACCGGTCGGCAGACGTAAAGACGTAAACCGTTCGACTGATAAGGGCAACGGGCAACCGGCTGTCAATCTTCGTATAATTCGTAACTCGCAACTCGCAACACGTCACCGTGCATGTCGTCCTGTTCTCTCCAGTCCCACTCGGACGCTCTCACCGCGCCACCTCGAGCGATATAAACTTATTACCGTACTACTATTCCATTATCAGCTAAGACACAAATTATATTTAGGGTACTCGTTACTTATTAGGTTCTCGTGTGAGATTATTACGTACTTAATAAATCTATTACGATTCTCATATCGAATATAATGTATCAAACACGACCGGCTGTGCACCGACGGAGACCGTCAACTATGAAGCTATCCATCGTGAACCCTACGCGTCGAATGATTCACACATCGAAATTTATTTACTTATCGAATGGCAGTAATATTTGTCACAAACTTGAGATGCAAAGTATCGAAAGCAGTGGCAGCATGCGCTGCGCTGGCGCTCGCACACGTGCATCTCAGTCATAAGGCATCGTGTCAGCTCCTACACTCGTAATATATCTTAAAGGTGTCATATAAAACCCGCTACGACTCACTCATACGGCAGACGGCATACGGCACACGGCATACCGGACCGTGAACGTACTATAACGTTATAATGGCAGTGTGTGTTGTCAATACGCCCCCGGCGGCGGAGACACGTAAGACACTCGAGTGACGTTTGTGCTTCGTTAACTATTTTAGAAATCGCCTACTGCTACTATAAAATTATATATAAGTCGAAAATGTAATACAAGCGGACTAGCGCGCGGCCCGCGGTGCAAGCACGATCGTTTCACGCTGACGCTGAATTTATACGTATATTAAGAAATGCTTCCAAAAACCTCAAACATACTAATCATGTAAATTTACAACACAGTGGCGTGTAAAGAAGACACATTCAACATGCACCAGACATATACTTAGATTACATCTTACGATTTAAATGTCGATGACGGTGAAGAATCGGCGAGCCGGTCGGTGTTGCCTCACGCAACCTCTCGCGTACAACCTCCCGACATAATTCGAAGCCTAAACGTTTTATAGTGCTGGCAACACCGAGCAAATGTAACACGAATGAGCGATGCGAGAAAGTCGGTTAAATCGAGACGACTATTTGCGATAAACATCAAAGGCGTAGACGGACAGACAACGAATAGACTTTGGAATATACCATCGAAAAAAATGCCCAATAAACGAAAACGCTAAGTTTACGCTTCAACAACGCTTACGGGTAATTGAGATCGATTAATTTTAATTTCTATATACTATATTCCATTCAACAGTGTAGGTACATAGTACACGTAACGCGAAATAAGGCTTTGCGTCAATATTGTATATGGGCAGTTTTAATATCGTAATGTGACTTCGTAGCTCCATTTCACATTGAATTATAGGCGTTTATTGTTATAAATTACTCAATTTTTAGAAATATAAATAATTATTTTTTCCAATTATATATATAAAGATTCGTCTTATATTTTTAAATATATCTTTTACGCATATAATTCAATGTTTGTTTTTAAAAACACTCTTCTTATACAAAAGGGAATATAGGACAGGAGGATCATTACATTGCGCGGATGTCAACACATTACGTACTCT
This sequence comes from Dryas iulia moderata, assembly GCA_019049465.1. Classification (NCBI taxonomy): domain Eukaryota; kingdom Metazoa; phylum Arthropoda; class Insecta; order Lepidoptera; family Nymphalidae; genus Dryas; species Dryas iulia. The sequence continues at coordinate 18,249 of JAHESG010000148.1, read as the reverse complement.
ATACCAATATTGTTCCCATAGTAAGCTCGGCCAAAGAGTTAGAAATAACATAACAAAATCAGCTGCCGTTTTAGAAAGTATCTACGTAAAGAAAAAAATAAATAGGAATTTAATCAAAATAAAAATTAAGGGGTCGACATGGGCTCTATCTATATCTAACCACTCTAATAACAGCTGCCTGACGACAAACGCGCAATGCAATGAAAAAACCATCTATAGGTAATTTTTATTTGTTTGTTTGTTTGTACACAATACTCAATAATGAGTGGGGATCGCATTCTGCCTCCAGTAAGAATCTTAATGTAGCTGTGACACGAATAGTCTATTCAAAATGAACCTATAAGTATTACCTACGGACCTATGATAAATTGCACAAGGCGGTACACGTATTCTGTAAATGAAGCTGTACAAGCGACGTACCAAAGGCAACAACAGTCTAAAGTAAAATCGACTCAGTGCAGTGTGATCACTGTAGAAAATGTATCACTCATATATCAAGTCAACTATCAAAATACTAAAAGGGGCACGTAAGAAACCGGTGAAGTTCAGAAAAACTGCTGCGACTGTACTCTATATGTAATAAGACACACTTACCTCAGACTACCTAACTTCAACATTTATAAATGTAATCACAGCAATAAATTATAATTAGTCGTGAAATCGCGGGACGCGGGCACAGGGCGACGGAACGTCGGAACCGAAATCGACAGGACACGATAAAACGTCTGACATAAACTATATATAAACAAACACAGTCATAAATGATCAACAGCGTCCGCCGATATCTCCGGCGGCGGGACGTACTTTACAATATTCATATATATATATTAATCGAAAAGGTTAAACGTACCGTTAATTTTGGTAAACAAACACAACTGTCAACCCTCTGTCACCCAATAGAAACACGTTCATATATTACTATATACTCTGTCGTCGTCGGGGTCCAGTCGTACTTAACTATCAACACTAATATATTCTCGAACGTTCAACAGCACATATATTCACTAACACGGGTCCGTGCACTTCACTTAAACTAGCCAGTCTATAGCGTTCTCTCCTCTGAGGGTCAGTGGGCGGGCGGGCGTCGCCGGGGGCGGACGTGCGGCGCGCGCGGGGGCTAGAGGTCGGCGGGGTGGTCGACGATGGGCGGCGGGTGCGCCGTGGACACCTCCGCCACGTCCCAGATCTCCTCGAGGAAGGGTGGAAGCTTCCTGTTCTTCAGTTTGAGGGAGATGCACATGTTGGAGTTCTGCATGCCGAGCGTGCGCAGCTCTGAGAGGATGGATAATATCTTCCCGTAGACGACGGGGCAGCGCGAGGAGGCGCTCTGCTGGTTCAGGATGTACACCCGCAGTGTGTTCAGGTAGTACCGCTGGATCTCCTCCACTAGGTGCGGTTGTTCCAGCCCGGGTCGGTCTGTAATTCAAATTGTCAAATCGTTACGACCTACGGTTTGTAAATTATTCACATTTTACAGAAAATTCCGCTACATTAGCGCTTTTTTGTTGTCTTAATATATTCTAAATTTATTTGCATCGTTTCCTTCTTGCATTATAACGAACTTAAACATTTCTGGTCTAATATATATTTGCAAGTGCGTATATTTAAATTATTTATTGGGGAATGTTTTTGATGATTACGTTTGGACCTCACGACGGCAATCTATATTCGTTCGATTTTAAATTCTACTAGTCTTATGATTTATAAGTGAGTAATTCATGAATAAAATTATTTATAATTCTTTTTCGCTTGCATATATTTTATTATTAACATTTTAAATTAAATTTTTAAATTCACAATTTCAAATAAGGTGAAAATTATTTCAGTTATACAATACACAAATGTAAACAGCACATTATATTCTATATACATTAGTCTTATTATAATATTATTTAAAATATGTACATACAATCGATCAAGATCTAGTAAGAAAAATTGAAACAACATCATTTTTTTTCATACAATCAATACCTAACCAGATAAACATATCAATTATTGATTCAAAATAATTCTAAAACACGAAAAATAACAAACAAAATGAACAACTCACCAGAGAATATAACAATAGCTGTAAGCAACGCGTAATGCACATTGTCCATGGACATGGAGCATATGCAGCGGCAGAAGTGCAGCAGGTTCTCTATAACGTAAGACATGCCCGCCTTGCAGTAGTTCTCGCGGGTGTACGCGCGGTTGTTCGCGAACATCACGCTGTCGGTCACCACGTCGTACCGCCGAGCTACTCGGAGCATCATCACTTCACTTGAACAAGCCTGGTTATGGGGAAAATAGGGTTATTGTTATGTTTTCTTTATAGGACGGCATTGTGGTGCAGTGGGAAGTGTTGACAGTAAGCCCGATGAGTCTAGGTTTGATTTCCATGAAAAAATGTGATTATATTTAAATTATTCTCATTTTTTAGCTGTGGTAAAACAGAGCTCGGCGTTGAGTTGTGTTATTCGATGCGCAATATATTTTTTTTCGGGCGAAAATATTAATTTATAAAACAGAATCACTAGGTTCTTTCTGACTACTCTGGTATGTCGGAAAAGGCGTGAAGACTTTAGTTAACGCTTCATGCAATTCTCGTATATAGCAGGAAGGTAGAAGAGCCTAGTGTTTATTTTATCCTCATAATTTCGACTAGTGTAGAAAGTATAAGTACACGAAACGTTAAAACGTTAGTTAACTGATGAATTTGTTTAACGTTTCTAACGTCGTTAGAAACGTTAAACAAATTCATCATTATGTATTTTTGAAAATACTCATGTAATTTCTACTTTAAAATTTTGTAACTAGTGCTCTTATTTAAGACGGTCCATAAAGCATGTATCATTTATGAGAAATACGCTGATTGCAGAATAATACCACTCTTATTATACACAATAATTTAGATATTAAAAATCAATTTTACAAATACTCTTTTTCCACCTAGCAGGATAGAGATAAAGTAGTATCACACTCCGTTCTCCGCTTTCCGCCCGATATCGAGCCATTGTGTTTAAGTAATGGTACTGAACACCGCTTTTTATCTTATTTACCAGAGCGGAGAAATTAATATGTAAAACCATTCCCTCGAGTGGGAATCGAACCCACAACCATCGTTTACAAGCAACTATCCTACTGCGCCACGACAGCCTCTACTGTCTACACCATTATATTATAATATACTTACCTTTAAAAGAGTAATCTGGTCAGGCTGTGATATCTTGGAGAACCCGGGCAGGCCCTTGGCGAACTCGACGATCAGCTGCACCGTCAGGATGGTCATCTCCGTGATCTGACGGAACGGCAGATCGGACTCTTCGTCGTCTTCGTCGGCCTCCTGCCAAGTCTAGACAAATCAGAATTGCGTACTTTACGAATTTCAATCGTTTTAAAACATTTTCTACTGTTTTGTTTTACTACTGAACATAAAACTACAAAATGTAGAATATGATTAAAATGTGAAACAAGCAGAAAATGTTTTTGCAACTAATATGTAAATGAAACTTCAAAATAATATATTTTTTTATTTTGATTGTGATCGAAATGCAATTTCTGAATGTCATGTTACGAAATTTATAGAGAAATATTAAAAAATATACAGAATACAGAAAAATCACAGATATAAAAATGGAATGTTTACAACGTCGAGCAATGAGAGTCCACGAGTATGGAGCTATCTCTATAGATAAGAACAAATAATTAATATTTAGAATATCAATCTGAATTATAAAATATATATTGAACACTTTAGTAAACATGCCATTTTTTCATACGTAAAATTTTTTAGCCTTAACAATACATTTTTGGAACTTAAAATGATATTTATGTAAGTGAAATGAGACCCACCTGAGTTACCCTCTTTAAGTCTTCGTCGGAAGGCTGCTCATATCCATCTTGGTACCAGACGAGCCTCGCGATTAAGAACTGCTGGTTTGTCGTTAATGGAGGGATGTTCTTCAGCCTGTTCTGCTCCAGGAGCTTTTCGGAGAGGAACCGCGGGACCACTTCGTGCTGCAAACATTCCAGCTTCACGTAGGAAACAACAAACATTAATATTTTGTTGCTGGTGGTTAGAGAGGGGGGACTAATTTGATAATATTGATCTAATCAATAAATATTTAACGTTTTATACTCTGATACAGAGAACAGAGTGCAAAGGACATAGATTTATGTACCACCTTGCACTGTGTCCTCTATTTGTACAATTAAAATTTTATAATACAATTTTTAAGGGAAAATGAGCCACCAATTTTAAAAATATATAACTCTAGTAAACTTACAATTCTTGCAGCTTCCGGTGGAGGTGGATCACATTGCATTATGGGCGGCATATGATCGTCTACAGTCGTTGTGCTTACTGGCAGTTTGTCTTTCTCTCTCTGTGCTTTCTTTTCTTTTCTCTTTATCGCACATGTGGTCTCCGGGACCACACACTCTGGCCTCATACCCACTGCGAGGCATTTCTTTAATCTACATTCTTGACATTTTCTCCTCATATACATATCCATCTCGCAAGCGTGTCCAAATTTGCAAATGTACACAGCATTTTTAGTGACACTCCGTCTAAAGAATCCTGTAATGTTAAATGTAAATATTTGGTAACTTGGAAATTGTGATATCATGAACGTACATAAGCTTAACTGTGATAATCAACGACATCGTTGAATTGGATGAATCAAGAAGTAGACGGGCAGCAGACGGCTATTGTGACGTTATGTCTCGACTCAGATTCAATGTGTACGCTTAGCTAACAGCCTTGATAACCGACACAATGCGCCAATTCAGTACAAAATTGGAACAGTCGTGGGCGCTTATTAGGTAAGGGCTTACTAGTTTGGCAATATAGCAAATATAAAGCAGCTGTTAATAAAAAGGTACTGAGATTGTAAATACAGAAGATAAAGAATGCTAATTTTAATTACCTTTACAGCCTTCACATGTAAGCGCGTTGTAATGGTATCCAGATGCTCTATCGCCGCAAACCAGGCAAAGTTCTTCCTGTTGACGTGGCGCTGGCCCTTTCTTTTGCCGTCGCGCTTCGCCATCTGTGCTACAACCATTTACACTTGATGCTGGTGATAATTCTTCACGACCTGAAAAAAAATAGAACATTTATTTAATATTTTATTCATAATGTATGTGTCGATGACTTTGTAGCATATTAAACAAAGTAGTTAGTTATATTCAAGAGATGCGCCTTATTGCAACTGCGCAATAAATGAAATTCGAGAGGTCGACTCAGTGGACCAACGGCGGCGAATGTCGAGAACATCTAAAATCAGATGCTATAAAATTTACATATATTCATTCCATGAACCATTTGCCAAAGAGACAAATAAGTGAAGATAATTTGAATTTCGTTTTTCATTTGAAGTTCTGTATATACATTTTCTTATAAGTTGAAGAAGTTTTGACAGTAGTTTGGACGTTTCCTGCCCAAACAAAAGGTGGCGAGATTCGCTGTCCGCATACTAATGGATGTTGGCGTATCAGTTTTGTATTCAAAGTGCATGTAGGAGTAGGCAATACGATGCGCGATGGAAAATAAATCGACAATTGTCAATCACGCAGTCGGAACTCCTTAAAAAGTAAGACTAAGTATTGCAAGTTGTTTTACTATTATTATTGCTCAACCTGGCGTGTTCATTGATATTCTTGTAACATGAATCTTAAATTCTATTGTCATTGAAATAAATTACGTTGTGTATCAATTTTTCAAAGTGAATTATGTACATAATAGTCCTCGGTAATATAACTCTGATCAAGTATTAATATCATTGTCCTACATGCAATTAGAGATAAAAAACATGAGTAATTATGGTTCATTGATTCAGAATAATACAGGTACAGTCATATAAGTCATCACAATATATAAGCATATAGTAAAAATCTTATTTTGTTTTAAAATTACGAAAGTATAATAAACATATATCTAAATAAAAATACTAAGAGCTTATAAAATATGATACCTGAACAAACAAAGTCATGTCGATTTCAGTATAAGGATTTAACTCTAAGCGCATTAACTCTACCGTGGAAGGCTGTATTCTAGTAATTAATTTTATTTACTTTTTTATTGGGACCATTAAGCCGCGCTGACGCGGGTCGGTGGCCTTTATCGCGTACCTGAATTGCGCAATCGGCTTAAATAACTGCTGCCAAAAAACTAGTTTTGTGTGGGACAGTAGCCAGCAGGTACAGAGGCTGAGATGTGGTGGCAAAGCAATTTTCGAGAAAAAAACAGTATTTACAGTAATTAAAAATAAACATTTTTTCTTATAACATGGACTATCTAGAATATTCTGTAATTTTGATTTAACTTTTTATAAGATAAAAATATAGGATTTTAAAAAAAAATCTGATTAATTATAAAGTTTTAAATTACAGCAAGACAAAAAAGGCTTTATTTGTGTTTAACGATGAACATTTGAAAATTGCAAAATCAATGTATATAATAACGATTATGTCATTTAGTGGGTTATTATGTTGACGCAACTCATCGAACGTGGTGAAAGTGTCCGAGATGGCTAGAACTGGTTCGGCCCATTGAACTAACCTTCTTGAAGCAATACTTTTCCCTTAAAATAAATACATGTAACAAAATGTATGGACAAAGAATTCTTAGTTAATTTTGATACCAAAGATATCTATCATAACACGAACTCTATACGTGTTTGTATTTGCACTCGTTAACTTAATTAGAACTTTCGCCTTATATAGAACTGCATGTGAAAAAGTTAAATATGTACCTATACTTGTACATAATGTAAACGTGGAGTTAAGAAATAAATGACATTGGCCAATAACAAGCTATAACTAAGATTTATATTCTGTAAATAATATATTTTTGTTATTGCCCTACTGGTCGACCTTTTGTATCACAGTTTTATAATATTTCTTTATTGTAATTAAAATGATAAATACACAGAAAATGACGAATAATATTCATAAATCTTATTAATATTACTAACAAACAATGAAATTAATACTTATGAAAAAGAAAGCCAATCAAAAGTTGAATGCACGGATGACCGAGTCAGTGTGTTATGTTGTTACGTCTCAGCTGTGCGCGCGCGCATAGAAGGTCTAGTTCGTAGCAGATCGAGGCGTATCGGCCGCGGTCGGCAGCTAGAGCGAGAAGGCATTGAGCGACAAGTGGGGCGCGAGCGTCGACCGGGGGCAGCGTGCGGCCTTGACTCTTATGTTCCGCCCTCCCCTCTGCACTCCTCCAACGTTCACCGCCGCCACATTATTTATGATAGCATCTGAGCTCAAAGCAAGCTCGCGATTCTCTACCAGCTAATAATAACTCGTTTTTCCTCTCACGCGATTGTGACTTTTTCACTTCTTTAGGTCCGATCTTTTTAGTATTACCAAACTTGGTAAAAGAGAATATACAAGTGCATTTATTTTAAATGATTCGTCTTTAACTACCTTTTGAGAGCGCATAATATAATAAAAGCAATAATTTACTTACACACAATTATTAGTTACTAAAATATGATTATGACAAAATTTTTAGTCTAGATAAGTAATATAGATTTGATGTAACAGTTTGGTAGTGGAGGTTTTCTCACGGAAATAAATTAATCTATCATTATGTGAACGTGAGAAAATCGCTGTTGCTAATATAAAACGGTACTAGGATTTTTTAGAGATACAAAAGTTACAGTTGGATCATTTATTATACATAATTTGTTGAGCACAAGCAAGTTGGTGAAGAGTTCAAAGAATTTTTATATTTCATTATTTACAGTTGTTAACCTTAAAACTGTACATAATAACTTCAATGTAGAAAGTAAATAGAGAACAACAATTAATAATCATTATGATAATTAACAAAGACATTAGTTCAAGATCATAACCATAGACGAAAGAAAACTCTGAAAGTGATGTCGATGGAACAATACGACAATACGCACTTTCACTGTGACCCCAGCAACAGGCTACGCAACCGTTTTGCAGGCGGACCGCGTAAGCGACTACTAGTCAGTGAAAGTTGCCCAAACTTAGGTATTGCACAAGCCTATGGTATGCCTCATTGAAATTCGGGTGCGGCGAAAGTAAGCGTAACGCAGTGACAAGCTCCTTATATTAAGTAGTCGTTACTCGCACATTTTGATGCATTTATTAATGTTTATGGATTAGCGCGCAGTTATGCAAAAAAACACACGTGATCGATGTATCGGTTGGTCGAAGATCTAATCATAATATTACTTTCTACAATACTTTCTAGCAAGAGATGTGGGCCGAAGCCGGCGCAACTAGAGCGATCGGTTTCTCCACGCGCCGGGAAAATTGGATTGAAATAGAAATCGCGTGCGGTGAAAATCGCCATTTTCACGTCACACGCTATCGTGGAAACTTTGATTATTTATATTTCATATCTGGTCCCATTGATCGAATGGCCATATTCATTTACCTCGTCTAGAAGCTACTTTAAACCCTCGATACTAGCGAATAGAAAATGGGTTTACAATTAGAAATTCTGATCACACTACACGAATACCCAAAACTTTTCGTGAATATTGTTATAATAAGTAAATGCTGGTATTCGTTTAAAAGTGATGATGAAATTTTACGTTTTAAGCATACTTATTATAAGAAATGAAATTGTAGCTTTTGTATATTTAACATATCACGTTTTAATTAAATTATTTCTATACAAAATCAAGTAAACACCCCAAAAGTAAATGCTAAAGTAGAACAAGCAGTGACCATATTGTTTTAATACAACATTCTCTTTACATTTCGTCACTCGTAAAGTATAGCCGTAAAGTCGAAAGTGGATATCAGTTATCACGTAGACGAAAGTATGTACATAGCTGGACGTAATGGATACGCCACAACTCCCCAACATTTTAGCTGTGCGTGTTTACAGTACTAGATTACATCGAGTCTCTCTTTTACCCAAGTGTTAAAAAGCTAGTTGCGTTTTTTGTCTCTGTCTGTTCCCTAATATAGTACTGACGAGGTGTGCACCCACGCCTTTTCGAGTAAACATGGGAATGAGTAAATAGTATGGAAAGGGAAGTATAATTAGAATGAATGCATGGTTCCCTGAAGCTTGAAACCTTTGACAGCTGCATGTGTATCGAATAGACGAAACGTGGTAGATCTAAGATAACATATTTGGTATTTTATATTAATTATTATTAACTTCAAATTAAATAACTATGCAAATGTATTTCTATGGCTTATAAGCCCTTGTCCAGCATTGTTCCAACTCGTTAACATAATAATCGCAGACGTTGACATCGTTAGCCACTATCTACACGCCCTTGACACTTGTATAATACCTATAATATACCTATTGCATTACGAATTCCACTATTACAGTACAGTTACAAGAACTAATACTTACTCATAGCAGTCTCTTATTTATTAACCTAATTCTATTATAAAATTGTTATATAGAATGGAAAACTAGGTCAAGGCGCGTTTAGGTGACGTCAATAAGTTATCGTCGAGCGTTCGTCATAAGGGCTAATTAAGACTAGCTACCAAGTGGGTCAACGACTCTTTGTTCTTAAACCTGATAAGGCATTTCGTAATTAACCGAGATACTAGGTTTATAAATTTATTCAGACGATAAAAATGCATTTTTACGCCACGAAACCTGATTTACCATAAAAATCAAAATGTTTTTAACTATTTATTATAGTAAACTAAATAATTTAAACTCACGAAGAGGAAATATTGCGACAGTATAAAATATAAATAAACAATATTTCGTTTTATGGGTCATTAACGTTTTATACATTAAGAGGACAAGTCTTACCTCAAAGAGGAAAACGTTTATTTTAAAGTAGGTCGAGTGGCAGAGCATCGTTTATGTATCAACTTCATTCCTTGTTTTCATATATTTTATATGTACTACCATTATGATATACTCAAATTAATTTTAATCTTTAACTAGTACTTTAAGGTAAATTGTAGAAAATCAATAAGAATAGTAAATTGTAAGTAAATAAACGTCAATTCACAATATTTATAGTTTATTGTGCCAACCCATCCGGGAACTTTTAGGGTCACTGACCGTGTATCAGAGATAAGCCGACTACGAAACGTTTATCAGCCGACAAAGAACGCCTTTGTTTTCAACGAATTTGAAAAACAAGAACACTGATTAATAGACAGCTTCGAAATGATTTTTAAAATGTACTATATTACTATTTTCAGTTTGAGATTTTCCTTACTTTAGAGATAGTAATTAAATAGGTGGTATTGTAGACCGTGTCAGAATTTATGTTTATTAATCAAAACTATTATTTTATATATTATATACTATAATACTCTCATATATAATACTATAATATTTTGTATATAAATAACGATTAGAAACTTAAATTATATCTACTTATCATTTATCTTAAATAAAATGTAATGGGGTCTTAAATGTTTAAGTTGTCTCTACTAAGCAGGAAAATTACCTAAACACAATTGAAATCAGAAAGATTTTATATATTACTTATTATTAATTTTAAACCAATTCTGAGTAACAATAATTTATATAGTTATATTTCAATATATTTAACCATGGCATTACATGACTGTTGAAAAAATATATATAATTATAAATTTTTCAAACATGTTTGGGAGCGCGTGACTACTTCATTTAATGAGCAAAAAATGATCTCCAATGTATTTGATCAATAGATAAATATAAAGTATCAATAGCTCTCGTTATAACCAATAGCTACTTTTTGATAGAAGTTTAAACTCCTTTGGTCCGATTAACTACGAGTATAAGCAAAATAAAATAATGATCATCAAAATAAACTTGATGTTTTATTGAACTTTTTAATCAAGTAAAAGAAAAATCATTGTTCATAATTTTTTAAGTTTCTTAGCGCGTGAACAGGGTTTAGAGAGCAATTGTATTCAATATAGTTATTATATCATTATTGTTCTTAAATTAGATTAAATATTATATTATTAATGAATATAGGACAGAAATAATCGTTTATAGTGGAACATCTCGTGAACTGTGTCATGGGCTCGGCCCACGCGCGGCGGAAGGTCGTGCGCCCAGTGCATTCACTCAATATCACAGTCTGACTCGATAAACATCCAGTTTATCTTATTTTAAAGTTGTTAGTTTATATAAATTTTCAATGTTTCCATTCTTATGTTATGTTATGTTCCATTCTTCTGGTAAACAAACATCTTTTACAATGTGTAACAGTATGTAACATAGATTCTAAAAATATGGCTTCGCGATCAACATAATTTAAGTTCAGTTACATGTTTTTAATATCCAGTAAAAATATTTATAAAATAATTAATGAATATCAAAAATACGTATTGTACGATTTTAGACTTAAAAGGAACGTTTTAGCGATTAAATGCGAACTTCAGCAGAGTTTCCTCCATCAAAATAACTTGTATAGAGCTCGGTAGCCCGTATCCCGCCAGTAGCAATAATCGGCGCTGTCAGTTTGATGGATGGAATGACGATGACGTTGCCGAGACATCAGCCCACTCCTTTCTCCCATAACCCCACTACCCATTCACGGCTATTATTCGTAGACAGCAAGAACATTTCCTAATTACTCATGCGGTTACAATTTCGTTGAATTTAATAAAAAAAACCATTTCTTTATATTTCTCTTTTTATCCAACAAATGGTTCAGTAACAATACAGAACGTTCCAAAATATTTCAAGAATTCCAAGTTGTTCTCGCTTCTAAATTCCTTTTATAGCAAAATTGGATTTGTCTTTAGTAGATATTCTATTCACGTGCTCACTTATTTAACACTGACTTTCTGTTACGTTTTATTGAATCTAAAACAAAAAAGGAGTTATTACTTTAACACTGCACGATGCATTTAAACAATCTATTTTTGTTATATAAAAACGAAAAGATGTCAATTTCCTTCGATAAAGTTTTATTAGTTTATGATTTTTTTATAACTTTATTTATTTTATTGAAAATTAATACATTGTTCGCACATTTGCAATCGTTCAGTGCAGTGATAGTCGTTGTAGTTAGCGAGAGCAAGAGCATTCCTCGGCCGAGCCGGGCTGACCGGTTCGCAGGCAGGCTGTTTATGGCCGGACCAGATATAAATAGATCTACTGCAACATCCATCTTCTTAATGTTCAAGTTTTAACTCCGAAGATATAAAACAATTTTAAAAGTTTACACTACGCGTATGCATCGAAAAAGTAAATATGTTGGAAGATGTAGAAAGGTAAACCAGATTGATATCAAGACAATGTCACAATGCTGTCTTTATTGTCTATTGTACAGCAAGACAATGTGATAAAATCGCTAACTAGTTAAATTAGATGGATAAACCATCTCCATCGTGGAATAGAAATACCAACAAAAAATAACTTTCGCTACTTACTTATATGTGTGGCTTTAATAGGTACGAAATTTTATTTAGTCTTTACACTTACATAATTCCAGATGGCAATTTTGTAAGAAATTTTGCTTTATCTTTATAATTTTGGTGTATTATACGTCACATTATGCAAACAAATGATTGTTGCATAAGTTACCACGTGGAAAAAAGATCGTTGACCCTAGAAAAGTGACGCTGATATTACAGCGCTATCTCTTTTAAATCAGATAATATGTTTTGGTGCACGATAACAAGCTCCAACAACACAAGTTGCGTGGTACGAAAAAGTCGAATACATTTGGTTATCTATGAATTGCGTGATAGACATGCAAAGTTGGCGCGGCCTTGCTCAATCATCTCTACGTTCTGCGCTATTGCTGGAGTCACCCACTTAGCTCTACATTGCATAAACGACCTCGTAACGCCAAAGGAGGTCACTGTCGCATTTTACAGTCGCGTTCACTCGCGGGCTACAGGTGCTGGTCGCTGCAACTTAGATAAATTATATCGATTGGACGGTCCGACGTGTCTCTGACCCCGATGTAAATAACCTGAGGCGGTAGCACTGTAAACAACTGACGCTGTTTGCGTCAATCATTTGCACGCCGCATATCTGCCTCGCCCTACCATTCATGTAGTCTTTGTTTAAGCTTGGTAGATCTATTTTCATGAATCCAAACAACATCCTATGACTATGACTTCATCACAAATGACTTAATAGAACAAATAAATTTAGACGGTCCACTCTACGTAAGAGCCATCAGCTATAAATATGTTCTTGTATAGATCAAAATATCTTATATACAAGATAGGTACGCGTTTCGCAATAATTATTAATAACGTAAGTGACATCTTAGTTTTAAACATGTTTAACTCAACATATTTCTTTAACGATGAGTAATGACAAATATAAAAGCTGATGTGTCATTGACACTTGAAAAATTACTATTGACAAAAAGAACAGGTAAAATCCATAAAATCGTTGATCACGTTTCGGTTAATTTACATTTATAAATATCGTGAGTAGGTATTCTTTATTTTTAAAATAAAAACATTTAACGTATTATATTCGCTAGCAGCGCACACTTTTACATTTGTAATCAGTCAGTATTTATAATCTGCAATGTAAGGTGACCTATATGATAAGATTACTTCAATAGCTCAACCACATACAAAGCTTGCATGTTGTGTCAGTGTGTGAATTCGCGTAGAGTTCGTACAATGACATTGTCGACCTTGACTACTGCCTCGTATATCAAGTCACATACACACACATCAACAGGAGGAATGTGTTCGTCACGAATGTATTTAAAGCTAGCAAATAGTTATTATTCGTCTGATTTTAGATGTAAGATAGAGCCAAGCATTTCTGTACTAAAAACTGTATGCACGTAACATTTAAAGTCTTTGTAGTTAGAGCATGCTGGGTTGCCTTAATATAGAACAGTTCAACACACGATAAGGTGAATGCCGCGCCGCGATGCACAACGATCAAGGCCAAGTGACTTAAATTATTATGAGTAGTTTTAATTTGGATGCGACGCGTTGCACTCGAGCCACACAAACACACTGACACGGCCATATATATGTGAATAAATTACTAGTTAGTTACATAATAGTGCTCCGTTTATTTTGTAGAGGCGTTTGTGTTACGATACACATGTAGCTCCACATATGTAGACTCAAATAGTGTTCGAGCCACATGAGTAACGACTTTGATGTCGACGTTAGTGAACGTTATTAATTCCAGAATTAATGACACGTTAGATGTTTAGGTGAAGAATATATCTGTATTCGTAAATTTAAATATGATTAAGAACATAATAAAATGTCAAAACAGCTTGTCATATTACCGCTATTACCATACATCTAAAGCTAATCAGTGGATTTAATAAGGTGATATTATTTATACAAAGACATTCAAATAAATGATTGGATGAAATTGTCGTGATGAAACGTCTCGACATTACGTCGTCATGTTTTCGAACAAACAGGTCATTATTTGTGCGAAAAATATTTCTTTGAAGTGGAATATTTGCCTCATTAGATGAGAGTGATTAGTTTTATTTTACTAATCTGAAAACTAAATTAATCAATGATTTCTAAATATCTTCGTATTATTGATTAGGCCACTTAATTACTGTTCAAGAGCCCTTATTATATTTAGTTAACTATAGGTAATTCTCATTGCTACATGACAAATTTGTTGAAATGTTATATTATTAAATTGTGGAAACTTCTAATATATATTTTAGAAATAATTTTGGTTTCAATAAAATTCCTTTCAAGTAAAAATCGTCGCGTCCAATCCTATTATCTCTTATATCCCACTCAATGTAATATCAGACCTACCCTAACTGAAATGGTATGGTCTCTCATTTCTGAAATAAAATGGATAGCATATAAAGTTACTACAGTATCAAATACAATTTACAAAATTTACTTGGGAAATGAAAATACTTCGAATCGTGAAGTGGCAATTATCTGAAGACTTGATTTATTATATATATATTTATAGGTAGTAATAATAAACATACATTTGTATATAGCATTCTTAGATTTCCTACAAGAGAAACGCTTGAAGACGTTAAATATTAGAGTGTGGGCCGCACGAAGATGGCACAATAAAGCGTCTTGGTACACGCGTGAGGGGGCGTTCTAACAAGGTCCAAGGAATATTGATATTATTCCGATAAACCTATTCTGTGTACGTCTATTTTAAATAACAATGTATTCTTCGACACGCACCGATTATACTGATATCCTTTATAAAATCTTAAATACACAACAATTTTCTACTAATTTTAATAATTTGTATAGGTAGATAAAGAACTAAGTGATACATACGACTTCATGGTAAAAATATAGTAATATTAGTTTATATAATTCAAGGCAACAATATTCTAATAACATTGTTTCTAAATTATATTATACTGTTTTAGCTACAAACGCAAATGCTTCCTTGTAGATTTATACAATAAAAGCTATTGATATTGACACAAGACCAGAACTTGAGGAAGTACGTGAGTTACGCCTGTTATGCGAATCGCGTAGGTGTATTTCCTTTTCTATTGCCTAGTTTTTTCCTAGTGACATAATTCACCGCCTCTATACATCTCGACATACAGTTTAGAATCCAAACGAAGTTCCTTTAAGCCTGTTTAGGTTAGTACAACTAGTAGTAGTTTTAGTGTAATATCATTGCATATTTGTTACAACTGTTGCATAAAATTTCAGTTATTCATTACAACAAAGAGATGAAGCAAAATGTTTCGAAAATATAGAATGTAGATTCCGGAACAGATTCGGTAACGTTATCGCCATTAGTACTTAAGACTCTCGACATAAATACTACAATATAACAGCAGTAAAGATCTCGAGAGGCCCATCATACAAAATAATAAACAGTCAACAATGCCAACTCTGTTTGAGCGTGCTTTGCGATACAACAGATGCCCTCGACAAGATAAATGAAACCATTAGTTTAGAGGATAAAAAATCTTCGGCATGTTGATAATAACAACGAGATTGTTTTTGTATATGATTATAATCTTTTAATATTGCTAATACTTCCGCTACAATCGATCTTGATATTTTTTGGCTTCGATTAACAACGAAATATATAATGTAATGTAATCATATTGATTTACTGAAACATTATCCATACAAATATAAACTGATCTACAGAATATATATGTGAGCTTTAAAGAATGTATGTTCAAAGCTACCATAAAAGGCAACCTTTGCTTTGAAAATCAAACAAAATGTATTTAAAGATCAAATCTTGAATTTAAAGCAAGTTTTATAATGTATTTGTTTATAGCCATGTTAAATATATTTATCAACCTGCCAAAGGAGATGAAACTCTAGATATTTGTATCAAGGTTGTGCATCTGTATGTTACAGCGACTGGGTAAAGGTAATAGAAGTAACAAGCGACGCGATGGCAGTGCGTGCGCAACCGACCGAGACGGGCGCTCGACCGCATATCCGGTGTAGTGCCTTCCTAGATTATCTTTCCTATAAAATGTTTAAGAAAAGTTTTAGATACGTGATTTTAAAATACTTAAATCAGTGAATAATTAATTACATAATACACTGTTATTTTATAAAAAAAATCAAATAAAAAGATTTTAGAACTCAAGCGTTGACTATTGTGATTACAGTTGTTTAGTAGATATTTTTAATATATTTCTATGTTATAACGATTAAATGAAAAAATAACTGCGCCATAAGATTTCGTAGCTTTATTTATACGTAATATCTCTGCTTAAGCTAAAAGTGTAGGGCATAAAGATGTATACAAGATTAATAATAATCATACTTCTTAATTTTCTAATAATTTAAAACTACAGTAGTTTGTCTACAACTACAATTTAGACGAAAAGAGCTTCAGATTTCACAATATATAAAAACATAGAAAATCATCAAGAAATCAACCGTTACCGTCATTGTACATAACAAGTCATACTTTAAGAATACAATTAAAATGGCGATTTTATTGACGTATGCACATAAATAAAATAGGGGATCCGACCATTAGATATAATCAAAGGGTTGCAAAATCACGTTCATATAATGAAATTTGTTCCCTTCATTCTAATGCCAGCTGCTCGTGGGGCTAGGATTAAGTAATATTATTCTAACACCAAACCCGCTTAGAAGTATTATAATACTTGAATTTTAATTGAACGGAATTGTATGCAAATTTGGGACCTAAATATATAAAATGTAAACCGAAAAAGAGAAGTGGCCAGTCGTGGCCCAGTGGCACAAGAGTGTGACTGTAAACGACTGGTTGTGGGTTCGATTCTCACTCGAGGAGTGGAAATTATATTTCCATTTTCTTCGCTCTGGTGTCGAGGTAAAGCGCGGCGTTAAGTTCCGCCACTTAACACGCAAAGCCTCCGAATTCGGCGGAAAGTGGGGAACGGAGTGTCTTAACACTAGGTTCCCTCTGCCTACCCTGCTGTGTGCGGGATATAGCGTGAAGCTATTTAATTTTTTTTTAAAAAGAGAATATCTAATATACACGTTCCTCGAACATGAAGCTAATGAGCTGGACTAATTTTATTATTGTAATTACATTTTTATTTAAAACAGATGAAGTCATAAGCTATCTTCTCTGTATAAGATGTGAGGTTACTGACCTTTTTGATTAAGGAATCATCAATCATGACTTGCGCACACTGAGAGGATCTCACATTTCACGCCATAGAAATGTAATATTTTATCGAATACGCGAACAAAATGATTGAGTATAATTATTATAAAACTCCAATGTTATGCTGTAACGCATTATGTAAATGACTGAAGCTGGTGAATTTCGACCTACATATATTCTATTATATACGTTTGCATATTATAATGTAGGTACATATGTACAAAAACGTGATTGATGATTTTTGATGAATTCCTACTTTACGATTGCTGATGATCTTTTTATTTTCTTTTGTTTTAAATTTGTATGTTTTTTCGTAATTTGTTGTCTTATTTGTCTTAAACTTAGTTTAAATTTGTAAATTATAGCTTACTTCAATAAAACTTGTCTAACTTTTAAAAATCTCTGACGTAACCCACATAAGTAATAGGTATTTGTCAATAGGTCAAAATATTTAATACAATATTAAACATTTGTTATTCGAATTTCGTTCCAAATATAAATTTATGTACATAATAATATATTTTCATAACATATAAATAAAATGAAATAGCGAATTACACTTCCTAAAACTAATCAATCTGAGGACCTTCAACACGGTTCGTAACCCTGCAACAGCGACAATGACTGTTTAAAAACATATAATTTCCGGTTAAGTGATATGGCATACCTATAACAAAAGTAATGTGCTAGGTACACGATGGTTCGATCTGGCACTATTTATATTACGATGTGTCAAAAAACCG